>ATSW01125663.1:0-10618 GCA_000444245.1 Botryllus schlosseri | reverse complement strand
CCTCGGTGTCTCACAGGGAACGAGATTGTCTCACAACAGAATCACCTGTGTCGAGATAGTCTCACAGCAAAATCGTCAGTGTCTCACAGGTAACGAGATTGTCTCACACCAAAATCGCCTGTGCTCACAGAGGAATCTTCAATGCTCCCCTGATATATCAGGCAAAACGTACCGAGATTCCAATCAATATATAAAAAGTCGAATTTTATTGAGAAACTTGATGCTTCCTTTTTGATATTAGATGCATTGTACGTATGGTGATCAGATGCATGTTCATTGTTTTCCAGCACGTATTCGTATATTTCAATATGTTGCTGTCACCTTGCCATCTTGTATTCAGATCTCCATCAATTCCACCATTGTCATATGCAATGGATGTGCTCTCGTCTAATTCTAGACCTCACTTCCGAATAAGTGACAAATTGTAATGACTCGCTGAATGATAATGAAAACGTGGGTAGATACGTACATGCTTACTTCTAAACCGCTATTCCGGCGCCGTAACCAGACTTGTACAAACTAGTGGATTTCCAAAATCTGTACTCGCTTTGTATAACTGGCTACTTCAATCAGATATAGAACTAACAACCTTGGACAATCTGATCTATTACTAACTAAAACAAAATGAACTAATAACTGATAATAATACAAACTACTGAATTACAAATGAACTAAGAAGTATTGGAGATGGAATCGGCTTTTTAAAGGACGCTGTTTCGAGCTTGAAATAGAAGGAGTTCTGATGCTCAAAAGCCATCCTCAGGCTGCCAGTAGGCCTAGTCATGATTCTGAGCTAGCAATGGCTGCAAGATAAGGCAATTCAAAAAAAACTTTCTTTTCCAAATTTCATCGACTTGATCATTTAAGCTCATAAAGTAGGCCTACTCTATTTGAAAATTATCTCACCATCGTTCAAACGTGTCTATTTCAATGAAGTGGACAAATTTCCAGCTAATCCATGTCATATCTTTTTTTCGTTCACTGGCGATGTCTTCACCAAGCTCCACCATAGGCCCTTGTCAAGATCAAAACAAGTGGAAAAGACATCCCTGCCTCTTCAGGCATACCTGGAACACGATTTTGGGTCATGTCGGTGTGACGAAATTGGTCACCGTAAATACTACTATTTATAAAATAACAAAAATTTCAATTTGACCGACCTCGACATCTACTGGTTGGAATTGGGTCAAATTTGGTGTGCAACGTTTTTTCAAGATAACCTGACGATTTGACGATTATGGCGATGAAAATTTGAAAAAAAAGTTTTGTTTTTAACACCTATTGTACAAGTCTGTCTGTAAACATATTTGCGACTTTGTGACTACCATTGCAGGGCAACAACCTGGACGGGATGGAGATTCGAGTTAATCAAGCTGTGAGCAGACGTGAAAGGATGATAAATCAACAGAAGAAGTAATAGAATGAGAAGGATGACAAGAGGAATTTGTATCTCGGCAGAAAAGTTTTTGTTCGACCAGGTATGTGCGGGCTAATATTCAGCACAAACTCGTCAGTATTATGGTGCTGACCTATTCTAGTTTAGTAAAACGCAAGGTCATTGAATGAATGAGATTTGTCGCTCTCACAAGTCACACAAGCGTATCGAGAACAATCCGAACACTTTGTAAAGTATACAGCGATTTATAGAGACACCCATTCCTTGATGACTTGACTTGATTTTGCTTCGAGTCACGAGTCAATCCGCATTTCTGAAACACCAACACCGAGTCAAGTCATTTTTGCAAAGTGACTCGGTTCATCTCAAAACTGTCCGCCAGACCACTTCAACAGGCTGTGCTTTCACAAACACGCGGACGTATCTCAGCTTGAAACTTGCCGCTAACAATACCTTAGCCTCGATATAGAACCGTCGGTGTCTGTCTCACCGACTGACAAATATGATAAAGTGAAGGCAATTTTGAGCTAGCTTCAGACACAAATTCACCTGCTTGAACTGAAAATTTGTTCGTGGCAAGTGTGTGTAAGTCGACGGCAAATATCAAAAAGTTGGAATTAAATGAGAACTTGATGCTTCCTTTTTGATATCAAGTGTGTTGTACGTATGATCATCAGATCTCAGATGCTTGTACATTATTTTCCTGCATATATTCATATAACTCAATACGTTGCTGTCACACTCTTGACATCTTCTATTCAGATTGCGATCAATTCCGCCATCATCATGTCCAAGGGATGTGCTCTTGTTCGATTCATGACTTCTCCTCTGACAAAGTGGCAAATTGTATCAACTCGTTGAAATGTAAGGAAAACGTGAGTAGACTCGTTCATGCTTACCGTACTTCACCGTACTGTAACCAGACTTGAATAAACTACTGGATTTCCAAAATCTGTACTCGCTTCACGAAACTTGCAATTTAAATTAGATCTTTGATTCGTCCCCCTTTTTGATATTGAAAATCCCAACGGACAATTTGATGGCATGGATGGTATTGATCAGGGTCTTTTTACCTAGAAATCGAAAGATTTTGACCTAAAAAATCAAAATTTTGACATTTTCCACCTAAAAAATCTGACCAAATTTGATCTAACGTATACAAATAAGTCGTTTTCCTACATAACGTTAGAATTGTACTACTTATCTTCACCTCTGATTGGAACTGTTTATTCTTACGAAGTAGTTTATCCTGAAAATTTTATTTTGCAGATATAACTGACAATTTTTACATGAAAAAAATTTATTTTAACGAAATCTGGCCCTATGAATCATTGCAGTAGTAACATTACGTATTATGGTAGAAATAGTTAAAATGTTTAGAAGTACAACGCTTCTTGATATAAGTACCATGCATTGCCCGCGCAGTGTTGCTTCAGCTAGGTTATTGCGGTACGTTGAGCATATCACCATGCAAACCTGTTTTTATCATTTGAATGTTTATGAATCACAATGAGCAGACAATGGGCCGTCTACAACAGAAGGCCTATAAAGTAGGCTGCAAGCGGTAAATTTCAGATGATAAGTTCACTGACACTGCAAAATCTACAATATAAACGAAATGCAGATTGTAAAAAAGCTGTATATAACTTTGTAAACAATTTTGACATTTTTGGATATGTAACAAATATCGCCCTAGTTATGACTGTTGATGTGAGAATCCTCTAATATGGAATTGGAAGTAAACTGCGAAAAGCGCGATTTTTTTCGATCACAGCTTCGCGCCTTCCTTCAGATGGTTTCACGCCCACAGTTTTAGAACCTCTGATCTAAAACTAACGACCTTAGAAAATCGGATGCCGTACTAACTCAAACACAACGAACTAACAACTGATACTACTGTAATGCAAACTACTGAATTGCAAATGAGCTAAGTAATATTCGAGATAGAATCTGCATTTCAAAAAGACGCGCTTTCGAGCTTGAAATGCAAGGCGTTGCAACCCCAAAAATTCATTCCCGGGTCCATTTTTATATGTTTAATTTCAGCCTACCTGCATGTTCCAGGTCGAAGTGGGTAGTTTGATTAAATGGTCGATTCTAGTCGCATCGGCCCCTTTCCGTGGAGTCTTTTCATCGCAATCTTGTGATGTGGTGAAAATTCATAGTGAATAAGTGAGATAAAAACGTACATGTCAGTCTTGTTCGGCCAAGACAGGGTCGGATTAGGCCTGGTCATGGAAACACGACCGACATGTACAATGCATGCGTCATGGCCTTTTGGTCGTCCGTCGGCACTGCATGGAAACACAGTAATTGTGTTCACTGTTCAGTTTTGAGTTCAATCCGATTCAACCCACTTTTTTCACTTCTACTCGAGTGATATAAAATGTCGTACTTTTCCTCAGTCCTAACAGCTCCTGGCCGTATTTTCCAAGTATCAGGATTAATGGAAGACATACCAATGATGCGGTGACTTCACTATATTTCGAAGTTACAATGAAATGTCTGTCTTGGCCGTCCCAGTCTTGAGTCTTGTGACATGGTTAGAGTCATACGCAATGACTCGAGTTCAAGCCGAGTCAATACAAAAATTGACTCGAGTCGAGTCATTTCCAGAAATTACTCCAGTCGAGTCAACAACCCTGCGTGAAGCTACTTGAAAAGTATAATAATCTATGGTTACCAATGATAGAAAAGTGCGATGCTGATTACATGACCAGACGTAATTTTTGTGTAGGAACGCAAGCCGCTGAAGGTCTCGAAGCAACCGAATGGAAGAAACTTGCGAAGATTGAAAATGCAAAGCGGGCCAAACTGAAAAATGCAACGTACTACTCGACTTTGTGCTCACAATCTTACTAGATGTGTCAAAAAGTTGTAGGTATGTCTGAATCACGACTATTAACGTACTTTCCAATTAGGCTATCTTGAAGCAATGATTCCTAACCGGGGTTTCACACGATAACTCCAGGGGTTCTATGAGCCAGATTTGAATAACTAGATCATTTTCAACTTTTCAAAATTACATTGGAAATGAATGATGGCTTAAAGCCACAGTTTTTTTTACAAACCATTCTAGATTTAGAATTATAAGTATAACTAGACTTTTTTCAAATTAAGATTAGAATCAGAGTTAAATCTACACAATTTTTCAAAGTTAGATTGGAATTAGAATCACTTAATTCGCGAATACTTGGACATGGAATGAAGTCCAGTTCATATTAAATCAGACCTCAGTCTCATAGGCATGAGTACGACAACGGTCTGTACAGCAAGCTTGACTCGAAATTTGATCAGAATTTTAACTAGAGGTTAGAACCATTCCACGAGGCAGATTAGATTAAAAATTACAGCAAAGAAACACTCCACAAAGTATATTATAGTTTATTACCGTAATTTCCTCTAATTAGTGTAATTGGATACCTACAATTATCTGTGTCCAAGTTTGCTCTGAGCCAGTCTTCAGTTTCACAGGAAGTAAACACACATCCGACTCATACAACAGAAGTCACACTGATTTGCAGTCGTGTATTTTGTGTGATGATCATGTTTTAACGGTTTTGTTTTTCTTAACACCGATGCTGATGCATAAGTCATTCCGCGCACTAGAGTTCTATAGTAATGTATTAGATGTGTATTGTGATAGTTTTTTTTGTGACTCGACAAAAATATGGGGTTCACGAAAGGCTTTCACATTAGTGTAAGGGTTCACCGTGTTGCCATAAGAGGTCAATTGATTTTCCGGTTAATTTGGACCTGAGTGTCTCCGCTTATTTTTGCCGAAAGGAAGCAAAACAAAACTCTCCGAAATAGCATGCTCGACTGTTTAGCTTTTACTTGCTATTGACCAACACGTTTACCTTATGAGTGCTTCGATAAATTGATGCAATCATGTTTTCAGGGACTCCTGTTCCAATGCGAAGAACGATACTGTGTAGTTATCACGGAATCTCGAGTGATACGAGATCTGAAGAATTCCAACGTACATGTTAGAAGTTAGAAGATACTCTGATTCGCATTCATCGACTTCACACAAAAACAATCGAACACGCTTTGAAAGCTTTGAGAAGTTTCAATCAATATCAATCACGACATTTTTGGATCAGTCACAGGCCAAGAGTTGAATTTTCATTGGAAAACGGGTAAAATTCCTTTTGATGCTGATATTTGTGATATTATATCCGACATTAACTTTGATCGTTATATGCTTTATTTTCTGCCGTCATTCCTGCTTGACAACACTTGATCATCTTTTAGCCAATGAGTAATCAACTATAGGCCTACTCGCATACACACTTCTTAAAATAATGTGAATCAGCAAACTAGTCCAAACCACTGGATTTTTGAGATGTGCAACTACAACTCGAACCACGACATTTGAAGATATGCAACTAACTAATNAAATCGCATGCCGTGNGTTGTCGATTGTGGCTAATTNGCAGCACTGATAATGCAAAATACTGAATTGAAAATGAGNNAANAAATATTTTCAATAATTGGTGTTATNNTTGGAAATAANTTNAATGACCGTGATACAGACGCTACTTCNCCGTTATGNAAATTTATACGTAAAAGTNCTCGGAACCNATCCCAAAACCAACTTCTAGTTTNCAAAATCCAAAGTCGNAAAAGTAAGTGGTTCTGCCTAAATATGGTTANCANATCTAATCAAATCTACTTGAGTACTCCGGAAAAGTATNGGTAGCCTACTTTGATATCGACNNTCCTTTTGTCTGCACCTTGTCAGATTCATACATGGTCGTAAAATAGTTGCATGGGCTTACTTCTGTCAGAAATGTATTTTTACTGTGTGGGAATCTTGGGTTGCGAAATGTAAAGTAACACAAAATTTGGTCGCGCTCTAAAAACTGAGAGAACCACTGCTCCAAACTATTGACATCTCTCATAGCCATGGTGCTATTTCTGTAAATATATTTTGGATACCAGATACGAGGGCTATATTTCTCGGCCATATGAACCGATTCCTACATTCTAGGATAGCTCCTGAAACCAAAGAACAGCGTACATCAGAATTTCTCACAGAACGGAAGCTAGAAAACGAAATGACTTCTCAAATGATTCCGATACTCAATAAAATCCCGACCGACATCGTTTCAAGATAATATTCGTCGGAAGATTCTGTCACTCAAGAGAAAAGACGGGAAAGCAAAATGCCGGAAGTGGGTTTTCTCTGTCAACACCTTTCAGTATGTCACTTCAAGGCAGAAGTGAGTGAACTGTCAGTTGCCAGTAATCTAATTTTAATCTAATCTGAAAGACTATCTCATCCTAAACATTGATCTTGTGGGGACGTCCTGGGCCGTTTTGTCTGGGCAATGTCTGGGCGATTGCATGTCAAGACAATATGCTTATTGATATAAGCAGACTCTCCCGCTATGGAATGCTGTTGCCATCGCAGAATCTGTTTCAGCTACTGTGGAGTAGTGTTGTTGGGCACATGTGAATAGCTTATTTCGGAACAACAACAATAATAATTTGAAAACTGAAATCAATTTTATCATTTCAAAATGCTTTATTTTGTGTACTTCTAAAATGTCAAATCAGATCGTCGGCAATTGCGGTGACCCCTGGTATAGTAAAAAACGTGCCAGGCTTGGTGTAGGCCTATAGACAATTTTTGCAAAATCATTAATTCTAATTTTAATCTAATTTGTAAAAAGCTGTGTAGCTCTAATTTTAATTCTATTCTAATTTGGAGAAACTTGTGTAGCTCGAATTCTAATCTAATTCAGAAAAGTTCAAAATGTTTGTCCAAGTCTGCTTCTAGGCATGCAGAGTTGATAAGTAATTTCTGTCATTCTTGAATCGTGACAATCCGTAGCTACCAAGTAAGTGATTTTGCATCAATGTAAATCAGTATATTTCTTCTTTGAAGCATACCTACGGTAGTTGCATTGTTTTAATTGTGCTTAACGGTTTATATTACGGCTCTTTCTTAGGTGTTTGTAGTCTCCATTGCTACTCAGGGAGAAGTAGAAGTAGCCATTTCCAAAGCGTTTCAAAACTTATTCAATTGTTAGTTTCCTGCAACTAACTACATTATAAGCTTGTACAAGTCGGTGTACTATTCAATAATAAAGTACCTTGTGAGGCAGGATTGTAAGTTGTAACCAAGTCACAAGGCTCCCAATCACATGTCAATCTTACTTTTATAGTTTTGACTCGGAGTAAAGTCGAGTCATTGTCAATTCACCACCGAGTCAAGTCCAAGTCAGCGAGCAGAGGTTCGAGTCCAAGTCATGGTATTATGTCTCGAGTCCAAGTCACTGTTGTTGACTGCTCAGTTTCCAGTTGATGTCTGATCAAATTAACATTCTGTAACTCTGTTTGGTAATATCGAATGGTTTGCTTTTATAATATACTCATTTTCCTTACTTTTAGCAGTTTCTGGTTGCATTTCAAAGTACTAGTACCAATAGTGTGGTTACTTTACTATTCTTCGAAATCACAATGAAATGTCGGTCTTGGCCGCCTGAGTCTCGAGTCATAAGCAATGACTCGAGTCCAAGTAGAGTCAATACACAGATTGACTCGAGTCGAGTCATTTCCATAATTTGTTAAAATGACTCGAGTCAAGTCGAGTCATCAGAAAACCGTGAGTCGAGTCATGACAACCATGGTAAAATATTAATAAAGACCATAACTTTTGTTGATAAATGAACTAATACTAGTCCTGGGCTAGTTACCAGTAGGAGTTCATTTATCAACAAAAATTATGGTTTAATTAATACTTTTTTACACTGCGGAAGCCTTAAATCATGATTGCTCGTTAAGAGCATACCAAAATAGTCCTTCAAAACTATGTTATCGGAAATGACATATTAGTAAAGTCATGATTAATACTTGATTCACATTCGAGTACTCTGAACTGACTAACTCTCTATATACCACATCTGCTGCTTGTAGGAATACCTGGGCCGAAGAACCTGTTCTAGATTGATACGTTCATTGATTCCACCTCACACCAACACTCTTGATTTTGTTACAGTGGATTGCAAGCAGAAGATGATCGCACATAACATATCATGTAAAGGCCTGCTCCTCTAATGCATCATAAGCTCATCATAAAAGCCAATTGTGTTTGAATCTCAACCGATCAGCTGCAGCCTGACTAACATCATCAATGTCTGACAGACATACTGGGAGGTTAAAAGTGAGTAAAGTATGAATTTGAATTTTTGAACAAAAATCAATGATTCCATATCTGAATATTTGGTGTTTTCTCTCCACCACCAGTAACAACCGTGATATACTCATGTTGGTCACTCGTAAATTGCTTATTAAATTAGATAAAACACAGTTCTGGGCATGTTTTTCAAGTACTAATACGCGAGACGTGGATCAAGTCGACAAGATTGTCTCGAGTCACATGAGTTGGCCGAGCCATGCTCAATGACTCGAGCATATGTCGATTTAAAACACAAAGTGACTCGAGTAGAGTCATTTTCCATTTTTAAGATAATGACTCGAGTCCGACTCGACAACTAACAACAGGGTTGTAATGACTCGAGTCACGATTTTCTGATGACTTTACTCGAGTCATTTTCTCAGAATACGGAAATTAATCTTCTCGACTTAAGTCAATCTGTGAATTTAGTTGACTTGGACTTGAGTCATTGGGCATGACTCGAACCAAGTCATATGACATGTGACTCAGACGGCCAAGACCGACATTTCACTGTAATTTCAAAGAATAGTAAAGTGATGACACTATTCGTACTTGAAAATGCAACCAAAAACTGCTAAAAGCGAGGAAAATTAGTAGCCTACAATAAAATGCAAGCCATTCGATAGTAATCGATATGACCAAACAATAAGGCAAGTAGGTTTAGCAAATGAGTCTCCCAACACGTGTTACATGTACTTATAAAGACTCGAAATAATTGTAACAGCTAATTCGGTCTGTTACCTACTATGCAGGATCTTTGTGTATTTGCCTGCCATTGAAGTGAATCATTTCTTTACAGTATCCGTACAGTGATGATGAGGTATCTTCAAGAACGCAATCTTGTTAGTTTTGAAGAAATCATTGAACAGCATATTTGTGAGAGATTGTTCGATTTTAAGAGTGATTAAACAAATTGATATTTATTTTACTTCTCTCGTAGACAAAATGGTTTATTTGGACATAGTATTGTGATAACTGCAGGCCACAGCCCGTAGGTAAACAAGTAGAAGTAATATCGTAAATTTATACTCAAGTACAAGTGGGCTACAGTGATTTCCCAGTAAACAAGGAATTATTCCGATCATACTTTGCATTACACTGAAAACTCTTAATTAGAATTTGAAGTAGTCTAAAATCGTAACCACCTATGTTGGTAGCCTAGTGCAAATTTTTGACAAAGTAGTTATAATTCTAGTTATGGATATATAAAGAGAATAGTTCTACTAGTAGAACTTGTCCTTGTTCTAGTTACGGATTTTGAAAAGAGTGTAGTTCCAATTTTAGCTCGAGTTGCTAATTTTTAGAAATTGAGTAATTATAAGTCTATTTCTAGTTGCGACTGTTTGAAAATGAGTAATTCTAGTTACTAGTTTCAAAAATTAAGTAGTTCTACTTCTAGTTGCTAGATTTGAAAACCGGGTAGTTCTAGTTCTAGTTCCTGATTTTGGAAAGAGCGAAGTTCCAGTTTTTAGCTCGAGTTGCTAATTTTGAAAAACTGAGTCATTAAAGTTCTATTTCTAGTGGCGAATTTTTAAAAATGAGTAAGTCTAGTTACTAGTTTTGAAAATTAAGTATTTCCAGTTGTAATTGCTAGTTTTGAAATATAAGTAGTTTTAGTTGCTAGTTTTGAAAAAATAAGTACCGTAATTTCCCATGTATAATACGCAAAATTTTCACGATTTTTTGCCCTTAAATCGGGGGGTGCGTATTATACATGGGAACAACACGCTTGAAAAAATCTCCCTCGATAAAAAACTTGAAATCACACCTTCATGTTTGATTCCAATCGCGCATCACTTTCAGCCATCGCGCGTAGTACTTAATGGGAAGTGTGTATCCAGTTAACGAGAGTCGTGTGCAAAATCACGCGATCTCCTGCTGAGTTGGTTTGCCGTTTGTACGCGAGCGAAATTAGGTCACTAATAGACACTCGTGCGTGGCGTGGCGATTCTCGCCAATTCATCGCGTCAACGACAGGCCCGAACAATCGCATACGCAATTTATACATACACAAGAGGCCATGTGCGCAAGAT
>ATSW01125660.1:0-12718 GCA_000444245.1 Botryllus schlosseri | reverse complement strand
CAGTAACAGCGCATATTAAAACTATATTGAGGACTTTGCACATGTCAATGTATGTCCGCATATCTGTCGTGTTTGTGGTCGTTGTAGTCCTTTCAAATCGCATGTTTTGCAATTGTTTTAACGATTGTAGTAGTGTTGAACTGATCCATATTATCGCATTTTATGCTGTCTAATAACTATACGCTTTGATACCCAAGTCGCCGGGAAAACCTCTAGCTAAAACTTCACACTGTATTCAGCATTACGTCTGCCGCCACCAACTCCGTATTTGCAATTACGTAATGTATACTATCTATATATGTATATAGAAATATATTCCTTAGTAGGCTTCGTAATTGCGAGAATTGCATAGTTGCATGTTTCAGTGAATCGGTATAAGTTTATATAGGGTTTGTTTTACTGATCTCTCAAATGGTGTTATTCATATTATGGTAAAGTTGAGTCAGATTTGAATCGTATATACGAATATACGAATTGTAAATATAGAGTCTACGAAGTATGCAGTAACATTCCTGGGTATTTCTACGACGGGTGGAATCGGGCAGGAAATGCGTGGCGACTGATGACTTCCGTGTTAACGCTGCGACTTTCTTTTGTGTTATTACTGAAGATTGTGATCATGTTGATAAGTTGCTTTTAAGAGGGGTGGACGCCTCTAAATAATATTTCTGTGTTGTTCGTTTATCAAAATTTATTGACTTCAATATATCGCCTGTTTGCGATGTAGTGAAAAGCCAGAAAAGGTATGAAGAAGCAGAAACGACGGGCGAGTCGGGGCCTACGATACGTATCATAGGCCCCAGGCGAGTTCTTTCAATCATAGACCCAGCGCCCTGGCCTACAAAAATCTCCGAAACATTTTAAAACAAGACATGTAGCAATTGTACATTGAAAGAGAAATACAAAATATGTCAAATAATAAATGTACACGAACTTTAAATGAAGTGCATGTGTTAAGCCCTCACTAGAAATGACTCAAGCAGTATGTTGGTCATCAGTAAGCGTACCTAAAGGAGACATTTGGACTACAGAACTTCAGAATAACACGAAACAATAACTTGATATTGTTAATTTATTCTATAAAAACTTCTCGACTGACTCTCATCAGTAGCGATCGTCAGTAATAGGGTGAATCAAATTCGAAATATAGGAACTATTTTGTTTGTATGACGTAATAATAACAAAAACAAACAACTAGTAGGCACTAATAGACAGGCAAGATATGGCAGTAACAATACATAACAAATCAGTGAGCCATTGTTTTTCACAAGTGGAACCTCGGATAATCTTCATGACGAAATCCCTGATGCCTGCAACGCAAAAGCATGCGGGCTACCTGCGGTTGTTATGTATTGTTACTGTCATATCTTGCTTGTCTGACATTTCTTATTTTTGTTATAATTACGTCATTAAGACTAAATATTTCCTGCATTTCGAATTCGATTCACCCTATTACCAACGTTCGCTACCTATGTGCCAGTCGAAAATGTTTCGGCGAATATATTAACAGACCTACTCGTTTTACTGGTAAAAGTAGGCAACACTTCCGACCAAATCTAATCCAAATGTAACTCCATGCCTGAGTAATTTTCTACTTCTACTAGAAGTATAGTGTGGCGTGTCTTGAAAATAGCTGCTTCTATACTTCTACTTGAGAAGCAATGCTGACTACTCTGATCACTTCTGCATATTAGACCTGCTTGACGGTCGTCTTGGAGGTAGACAGGTGATCGATGACTATCTGCTAGCGCGTGTATTATATCGTCAACAAATTTGGGCCTAGCCAAGAGCCAACCTGATTGCCCGTCGGAGTCTTTCGATATTTTCGCTGACCATGTGATATTTGACTGACAAGGACACGAGTGTGATATCTAGGTCATTGGTTCTCAACCGCCGGTTAGTGGAAAGTTTCCAGCCGGTCCGCCAAATATATTATACTTTCTTATCCCAATTCCAAAATGCAAGAAGATGGACGCTAGTCCATTACTTGAAGAATTGAAAGATCATATTTTAAATTGATTTCTATATTGGAAACGTAGTTCTCTGTATTGCGATCCCAGGCAATTTACTTTATGCAAGGTCTCACAGGGTTTCTTTCCGGTAGTGTTCAACGCGTACTCAACGCAAGACAAAGCACAACCTTCTCTGCGTCTCTTGAATCTTTAATAAGTTGACACAATGTCTTACGAATAGAAATACGGTAAACTGAAATCAAAATACTACAATAAATACACAATCTAACCTAACCCTAACTTAAAAACTTACCAACTTTCCCGGCTCTACTCTAACTACAAATTCGCGCCAACTACTATACGAAATGTATCCAGCCGGACATGACGTCAAAGGGTTATAACTAAATGTGAATGATGCACAACTGCACAATCTAAACATAGATACTACGTCTCTAACATGGCTTCCCTAGAAATGGAGCATTTCTAAACACTCAAAAAAACGAAACTAACACAATATAACAAAGTGGCTCCTTGTCGGGAATCAATCCCTATAGTTCTCAGACTTGAGGTACAAAATCAGTTTTTGGATCGGTCGATCCAACAAAACAGTCTCAGTCATAGGCCTCCCTCTGTTATCCAATGCATGATTAGCCATTCTGCATTGAACTTTGCGAACATGACCATCTTCATCAGGATACACCTTCACGATTCTTCCCAACTTCCAGAAATTTCTTGCCACGCAGTCGTCAGCTACGATCACAATATCACCAATTTCAAGATTTCGCTTGGTGTCATTCCATTTGCTGCGTAGTTGCAAATTCTGCAAAAATTCTTTTCGAAATCGTTGCCAAAATTCATTAGCCAAATGTTGCACTCTTCTCCAACGCTTTCTCACGTAAAGATCAGGTCTTCCAAAGTATCCTGGTGGAGACAAAACCAACTTTGACTTCCCAGTAAGTATATGATTAGGTGTCAACGGTAGCGGTCCATCAATGCTTGATAAATTCTCCACAGTCAAAGGTCTGCAGTTGACGATAGCCTCGGCTTCAGCCATGAACGTGGACAAAGAATCTTCGTCCAATTGCTGTCCATGCTTGACAAGAAGCGTGTTTAGTACAGCACGAATCGATCTGATTTGACGTTCCCAAACTCCACCTTGTGAACTAGCCAAGGGTNCATTAAACTTGAATGGAAAATAATCACAGTTTTCTCGTAAGAGAAANTCACNAACTTTATTTTCATTCATCAATTCGAATGATTGCTTCAACTCTCTTGAAGCNCCAATAAAATTAGATCCTCTATCACATCTCAGTTGTCGGATTGGTCCATTTCGACATATAAAGCGTCTNAACGCATTTATGAAACTGTCAGTCTCNAGACTTGGAGCTACTTCAATTCTTACTGCTCTGCTAGTAAGACAAGTAAACAGAACTCCATACCTCTTTAGCTCCTTTCTTCCTTGCTTGATNATGAAAGGTCCAAATATATCGCATGCACAAAACGAAAATGCAGGTCCAACTTCAGATCTATCGGACGGAAGATCAGCCATAATCTGCTCCACGAACTTTCCCCTCTGTCTCTTGCATGTCACACAATTTGCAATTTCTGTGGAAACAGAAGATCTTCCACCAACTATCCAATAACCATTTTCTCTGATGGCATTCTGCGTTATGCCTCTTCCTTGATGATGTGTTCTTTCATGAATATCTCTGATCATCAAAGTCGTAACATGGTGTGATTTTGGCAAAATTACAGGATGCTTCAATTCTTCAGACAAATTGGCAGCATCTAATCTACCACCAACTCGTAACACTCCATCAGCATCCAAACATGGCTTCAGCTTATAAAGAGGAGAGCTCCTCTTTACATTGCGTTTTCTTTCCAGAACTTCAATTTCTTCAGGATAGGCTTCTCTTTGAGCCATCTTGATCAATTCAATTTTCGCACCATGTGCATCTTTAACAGTGAAATTACTTTCGAACTGTTGCTTACTCACAGCTGGTGACTTCCTTCTCAAATATTGCACGAATTTTTTCATAACCATGACAAATCTTACGGCCTTTTCCATTCTTGAAAACTTCAGCATCAACTCTGACAAGTTGCGCTGTTCCTGACATTTTGTCTTCAATGCCGTTTTTCTAACTTCGGGATCATTGTGTTCCAACTCACTGTGTTGACTTGCTCTTAACTTCTTGGCAAGTTCAATTTCGTTCCACAAAAATTCCGGTCCATTTACAAATCGACAAGTTGCTGTCAGTTCAGACGGATTCATACCACGAGATACTTCATCTGCAACATTGCACTTTGACTCAATGTGATGCCAATTCGCTGGATCACTCTTGTCACGAATCTCTTGCACGCGATTAGCAACATAAATGTGAAATCTCTTTGATTCATTTGATATGTATCCAAGAACTACTTTACTGTCGGTCCAATATACTTGAGTCACATTTTCATATTCAAGTTCTTCTTTCAGAATTGTACTGATTCTTGCAGACACCAAAGCTGCAGTCAATTCTAGTCGCGGTATCGACACAGATTTTAATGGCGCAACTCTTGCTTTTGCCATTACAAGTGAGCAATGAACGTGTTCATTCTCATCAATCAATCTCAAATAAGAACACTGACCATATGCATAACTTGATGCATCACTGAAGTGGTGAAGCTCCACTTTCTTCAACTTTCCAAAATCTTGAGGCTTGAAGCATCTTTTGATTTTAAGATCTGCCAACTCTGGTAATCCCATGCGCCACTTTTCCCATCTTGGACGCAGCTGTTCTGGAACTTCATCATCCCAATCATGATTGTCCTTGGTAAGTGCTTGCAACATCTGTTTTCCTTCAAGCAAAACAGGACTGAGAAATCCCAGCGGATCCCAAACACTGGAAACCGTTGCCAAAATACCTCGTCTTGTGAAGGGACGGTCCTTCAAAGTTATGCGAAACATGAAACTGTCATGTTCTATTGACCATTCAACTCCAAGAGTTCTCAAAATAAGAGGAGGTGCATGCTCTCCTTCCAAGTTTTTTGCTTCAATACAACATTCCTCAGTAGGAATTTGTTTCAAAATCATCGGATGATTAGCAGCATACTTTGTTAGTTTGAAGCCGCCACGTTTGCACATGTCCTTCGTCAATTTGGCATAGGATGCCATCATTTCAATATCATCTCCACTACATAAAATATCGTCAACATAGGAATTGCTCAATATTACCTTAGCAATTGAGTCTCCGAATTCCTTCTTATTTTCTTGCGCCGTCTTCATCAACGCGAAGATACTACAGCCTGGACTGCTGGATATTCCGAAGCTGTGAACGTTCATTTTGTACTCGATGGGTTCACCTTCAATATCATCTTCCCAGAACAGGAATCTGAAGAAGTCTTGATGGTTTGGAGACAGATTCACTGAATAAAACATCTGCTCCAAATCTGCGGTCCAACAATAACTTCCCTTACGGAATCTCATCAATACACCAATTAGCTTATTGGTAAGGCACGGTCCAGTAAGCAGTAGATCATTCAGAGAAACGCCTTGGAACTTGGCGCTGCCATCATACACCACTCTGATTTTACCAGGTTTCATCGGATGATAAACTCCGTGATGTATCAAGTACCATTTCTTGCCAGCAATTCCATGGTCATTCTTATCTACTCGAACAGCATGACCTTTCTTTATCAGTTTGTTGACAAACTCAAAATAGTGCATTTTGAACTGAGCGTCTTGCTTCATACGCTTCTTGATACTCTTCAAACGTTGCAATGCAAGTGGCTTGTTATCTGTAATAATTGGGTTATCACTCTTAAATGGCAGTGACAACTCGTAACGCCCTTGTTCAGTGAACTTGATACTATTTTCACATTTCTCCATGAATTTTCTGTCCTCCACCGATATCATTTCATTCGCAGGAAACGTACCTCCCATGAACGAATTCGAGTTCTTCTTGTACTCAGAAAAATCAAGTTCAAAACTTTGAGCAATTGCTTTAGGCGATATCATCTCTTTGGTACTGTACAATGGCATCAAATTACTTTCAGTCATCTCTTGACTCTGGATTCTATTACAGTGTCGCTCATCAGGTTGACGTGCTCCTGATGTCAATCCGACTATGCTCCAACCCAGTGCTTTTCAACCTGTGTGACGGTTCGCACTTGTGCGAATGAAAAAATTTGCAGTGCGAATGACGAACATGGTGCGAACGGTGCGAATGAAAATCCCGGATGAGTGCGAATGAAAATCGTGAATAATAATTGCTTTTCAAATAAACATAGTACAAAATTCAAGGGCAGTGTAACTTTAGTTGTTGCGACGCAATTGTAACTTGTTTAACTTACGACGCACCACTAGTCGTAGCTGTCACAAGCCGTGGTGAATTGATATTTTCGCACGGTAATTATTACGTAACCAAGAGCCTGGTTTGGAAGCTGGTGTAGTGACAGAAATATAGCAGCCCGTCTGAGGCAGGGAAAATGACGTTAAATTCACTTTCTGCTTACTTTCGCTAAACAATCATCAATACTTCCGTAATACCTGTTCGATTAGTGCTAGGCACGAGGACAGTAGTAAATACTATCATTACAGACTGCCATTTGCCAGTTACAGTAACGCAAATTTTACCCTTTCAGGGGTTATTAATGTATAGAACGCAAAGGGGATAATTGTGGGTCGACACGGTGCCAGGACTATCTATCTGTTCGGCGTAGCCAGCCGAAAAAAGGGGAGGGTGGTTGAAATAAAAGGGCGGGTTCGATTTTTACTGAATTTAGTAATATACAGGGCCGTAACAGCACTTCTTCAGCCCCCCCAAAAAAACGTTGGTCCTGGGCCCCCATATGGTGATAAACCAAACTTCAGTGAGCCAGCGCTAAGCGCGAAAATTTTCGATAATTCATGATAAAATCGGTCAATAAGATCGGGAATTGCATATGTATTGCTATCAATGTCTTGTCCTCTCTGCTCACGTAATGAGTTTTACCGGTAGAGCTGAGTGAGGTGTCTTTGAAACTGTACAGTCCGTAAATAATGATTGAAAATCTTCGGACGGGCGGACCCGTTGGTATGACTTCGTTACATGATGTTATTTCGTGACCTCCTGTCTGCTATATCAAAAATATAGAATCGCTCAAACTTACTAGACCAGTGGTTCCCAACCTTTTTCGACCCATCGCCCCCTTTTCTAGGTCAACACCGATCATCGCCCCCTTCGTCATTTTCGCCCCCCTAGATCGCCAAATCGCCAATGTTGGGAACCACTGTACTAGACTGAAAGATCACACGGTTTCGGATTGGTATTTCTTCACTGGCATATGATTTCTTCCTGCAGGATGGTATTTGTCTTGTGTGTTTGTCTCGCTGCGATCGTTCTGGCACACTTCTTGGAGTCGCATGTTTCATGGCCTCAAACGTTATATGACTTTGTGCCTCGTGCCGCGGTAATGGCCAACGCCGATATGCCCATTTCTATAAATCTTGCGTATTTTTTCTTGGGGGAAGAGCACCCAATAATCAAGATATTTGGTGACTTGAAATTGTGCCTAGCGCGAAATATTTTTGAAAATATTGCATAAATTGGCTTTGGGGTGCGGCAGTTACGGCCCTGGTAATATAGCACCAATTCATTAGGGTTAAGTACATGCGTAAATAACGATTATACAACATCCTCGTGTTGACGATTACACGCGTATGATAAGCTTATCGACGAGTCCGAAAGAGCTGTTAATTAGCGACTCCCTGATCTGTCGTGAACAATTAAATACCCGCGCTTATCAAGGCATCGAACAATAATATACGCGCGCTGACAAATGCGTCTTACGTAGCCCCGGCCAAAGTATTTAAGGCCCAAGACGTGGTAGTTAGGCTAGCGATATCTTTCGTATACTAGACCTATTGCAGATACGATTGTGCAGGCCAGCGATGATATCGTGCGCAACAAGCCAATGCAGATGCGATTGTGTAGACCAGCGATGATATCGTGCACACAGGGCCAATTGCAGATGCGATTATTCAAGCCAGCGGAACTAGGCTTGTTGTAGACGCGATAAATCAGGCTAGCAACGATTGCCGAGCGCGCGGCAATAAACGACCTGATTTCGCAATTATCTCAGCGGGAGATCGTGTCGCTCGTGTCACGTTACATTTGCAGTGCAATGCGCAATGACGAATCTCGCTAATTGGTATCACGCCTTTCGTTAGTTGGCCGCGCGCAACACTGATAATACGACTTATTGAATTGCAACCGAGTATTAGGGTCTGAAGGGCCATTTCAAAAGGATGGGGTTTCACGTTTAAGGAGGGGGTTTCGCGTTTCTAAAGGGAGAATAGCACATTTTGAGCAACGTCGACAATATTTTTAAACAGAAATGAATTTCAGTACTGGGCGTTCTTCTGAAAACAGATCCCGGGCCGCAAAATATGGCATCGCGGGCCTCATGCGACCCGCGTGTTGGTGACCCCTGCTTTAAGACCTGACCATCCAAGCACTAGTTAACTAGTAGAAGGGTTTTAGTGAAATAGCTGAAATCAAAACGAGCGAAAATAGTAGCATTTATCATGAGACACTTGATAGCTTAAGATACATAGTAGCCAATTTGTTGCACATCTGAGCAAATAAATGTTGTATTTTCATCATCTTTTTGTATATCAATATTCGGTTAGTCTGTGCGAATGAAATTTATTTTACAAAAAAAGTGCGAATGAAGCTCAAAAAGGTTGAAAAGCACTGCTCCAACCCATCAAAGTTTTTACAGCATAGCTATCAGACTTCATACTTGATATGACTTCAGTAGGCTTGAGTGCCTTAGGACAATCGGTTCCCAACAGAAGTCCGACTTCAATATTACCATCGAACTCTGGTAATTCTTTCAAAATCTCAGCATAACTTGGATCACTCGATGCAATTTCTCGTGTCACAATTTGTTTTGTATTGACTGGAATCTCTTCACGAGAATAGCAGGCTGGCAAGGCCAATGAGTTACAGTCCAAACTTTCGATTAATAACGACTTAACCTTCAATGCCTTCGAGGTACTTCCAGTACCCAGACAATCAACTCGGATCGTGGTTTCGATACCTTTCACATCCATCGTTTTACACAAGTTTTCTGAAATGAAACAGGCATCACTGTGCTCATCCAATGCACAGTAAGTCTTCATTTTCACGCTAGGATTGTCTCTTTGAAAAACGTATACTGGAACTATTCTAGTAGTTCGAACTCCTTTTGTGGCAGACGCCATCAAACATGTGGCTCTCACACCATCTGGTTTATCCCTTTCAGTTTGCAAGGATTGCGTCCCATTGCGTGCAGTATTTTGCGACCTTGAATTATTCGAGTGCAGTGACGTCGGATGATTTTTCTCACATATCGAACAATGAAGAGGATTTCGACAGAACCTTGATATGTGTCCGTGTCTTAAGCATCGAAAGCATAATCCTTCTTTCTTAATGAATTCAATCTTTACTTCATAAGCTTTGTTTTTGAATTCAATGCATGCATCCAGTGAATGTAGATTTTGGCAGAATAGGCATGGCTTTGTATGACCACGGTCACCCTTTATCTGCTCATTCTTATCAGAATTACTCACATTTGTGGCAAATGCTCGTGTTGCTTTAACATATTTGTTGCGGCTCTGCTGAGGGTTACTCTTCCTTTGCTCGGCAACAATCTGATCCAATACTGCGGTCCCAACAACAGGTTGAGATGCAATGAAAGCTTCTTCTTCTACGTGTTCGGTGAACATCTTGAATGGAGGAAAGCTAGGTATGTCAGGTACTGACATGCCTTTTCCTGCAGCTTCCTCAATTGTCAACTGCCGTCTCTCTTTGTAAGCGAATACCTTTCTAGACCAGGCTTCTCTAACAGTTCTCGGAAGTTTGATTGACAATTTCTGATTCAACTCCTCATCATCCAACATAGGTCGGGTACCTTGCTTCGGTATGAGACGCTTGCAACTGTTCAAGAAATTGGAAAATTTTCGAATGCTTTTTCCTCCGTCATTCGTCGAAATAACTGGCCAATTCTGAAGTTTAGTCTTATACTCTTGATAAATCGCCAATTTATCACCATACCATCTGTCCAAAGTTGCCATTGCTTCGAGGTAGCTTTCATCAGTGGCATCAATAATATATCCTTCAATGGATTCTCTTGCTTCTCCAGCAGTGTAATTCATGAGATAATTAATTCTTCGACTAGCTTCGAAAACATTACTTTCAATCAAGTCTCTAAATCGACTTCTCCAAATTGGATATTTCAAAGGAATCGTTCCATCAAAGACACTCAACTCTTCTGCTGGTAATACAACTCTTGGCTTGACACATAGATTTGCGTTACTATGTTGATTTTGAGGCAATGAGCCAACTGAAACGTTACACATAGGAGCAGCAGTTTGTGGCGATATAACAGTGGTAGGCTGCTGCCGTTCAATCGAGTGCGGAATCAGACTAGAATTATGATTACGCAACTTACTCGAGTTACTTCGACCACTCAAGGATCTGTTTTCCTGGTGTTCAGCGAGAACATTCTCTCTAGCTTCTGCCTTCGCTCTTTCTTTCTGAATCTTCAATTTGTCCAGTTCTAATTGCATTTTTGCTCTGGTGTCTTCCATATCTGCCTTTAATTTATCTCTTTGCCTGGCAATTTCAGCCTCCATTTCTCTTTGTTTCCTTGACATCTCAGCATGCAGCATATTCTCCTGAGACAAACAATAGTTCTGCTTCACAAACAGCTTTGTCTGCAGCGGCTTCAGAAATCTTTAACACCATTGATGAACGGGACTTATTGGATCTTATTGACCTCCTAGAAGAAGTAGAGCGCGCACGGCTTCTAGCACTTTCTCCCAGAGAAATAGCATCGTCTTCCTTCATTTCAAGACGTTGTATGGCATCTTCGATGCTAGCCATTGTTTTATTATAACATTCAAGCAGTGAATTAAATGACATCATAGCAGTATGAATTTCCTGCGCATCTTCCAAACTGTCAACTAATTCAGTGTGGATTGCTGTACAAGTTGCGAAGTCAGTTTCAACGTCAGCCTTATTGGTTTTCCAAATATGCAAATCGGACTGGGCCATAGACACTTGCAGTTTGCAGATAGATCTATTACATGCAGAAAATGCTGACTTACGTTTCTGACGTAACTGCTGTATTTTAAAATCCTTTCCCTTTTCTGTAGGAATCCTCTGTCTTGTGTCTATATCCACTAGCGCTGCAGCTTGGCTTCCGGCTTCTTCATGTTGTTCAACATGAGATAATTCTTCTGTATCATTCATGATGCAGTCTTCTATACTTCTCCAACAGTAACTTGGCCCAGTATTTACCGCCAAGCGGCCAGTCGTTTTCTACCAATTACGGTAGTCCTTAACTTGGCCCAGTATTTACCGCCAAGTCTGTAGTCGTTTACTTGGCCCAGTATTTACCGCCAAGTACCGTAAGAGCAGTTCACTTGGCCCAGTCTTTACCGCCAAGTGTCTGTAGTTGTTTACTAGCAGAGGCTGTAGTCCGTAACTTGGCCTAGTATTTACCGCCAAGTCCCGTAAGAGTAGTTTCACTTGGCCCAGTCTTTACCGCCAAGTGTCTGAAGTTGTTTACTATTGCGATCCCAGGCAATTTACTTTATGCAAGGTCTCACAGGGTTTCTTTCCGGTAGTGTTCAACGCGTACTCAACGCAAGACAAAGCACAACCTTCTCTGCGTCTCTTGAATCTTTAATAAGTTGACACAATGTCTTACGAATAGAAATACGGTAAACTGAAATCAAAATACTACAATAAATACACAATCTAACCTAACCCTAACTTAAAAACTTACCAACTTTCCCGGCTCTACTCTAACTACAAATTCGCGCCAACTACTATACGAAATGTATCCAGCCGGACATGACGTCAAAGGGTTATAACTAAATGTGAATGATGCACAACTGCACAATCTAAACATAGATACTACGTCTCTAACACTCTGCATGGTGTCATAATACTCGTAATATAGAGTTCTGGTCTGCTCTAGTCTTAGCGTACTCCACAATGCTGCAAGTGCTGAAGCACTGTTCGGAGGTAGCCGCCTAGGAACAGTTGCATGCGAAAGCTATCACGACACCTATAAACTAATAATCGTTAACTTTAGACGGTAGGCTACTACAGTTTAGCGATATTAAGCAGTAGAACGGAGACTAACATACATAAACTCGCATTTCGTTCACAGGTTAGTGGTTTGATACCCGCTTCCCCTTGCAAAACCATCAATCTATAGAAACACGTGTAACACGGCTAATATAAAAATGCAGTATTAACTGAAGTTTCCAAATTTAATTTTTGGTTGCCTACATTTTTCATCATTGCAATTTGGGATAATTTTCATTATTGAAGGTTCGCTGGGCTAGGCTCATCCTCGCCATCTCATACCCGGAAGTGTAAGCGGGTCATGATGAAGAATGATGCATCAACAACAACAATTAGACGTATGCGAATATCATATTATAATGAAGAAGTTATTGTTTCTGTGCCAAGTTGGTGTATTGTATGATGCCAATAATTGGCGGCCTGTGCCTTCGGATATCGATTTTACACGCTTGCTAGGCACATGCTCGACCGTCGATCTCACGTCCAGCTGGACTGCATCATATGCACATTAACCACGCAATGCTTCGGATCGACATCAAGTCCGATGGTGACCTCACACGTTCATACGAGCCAGCAGTCGACTTGCGTAAGTAAAATGACGGTGCTCCGCCATTACGAGAGCTCTGCAGCCACTGCAAGCGTCATTTCCGATGACGATTA
>ATSW01125651.1:0-14841 GCA_000444245.1 Botryllus schlosseri | reverse complement strand
GATACGCTCGAAAGGTCACATCGAGCGCATAATCGCTTAACCGATTGTGTCAAAACCTGGTTTTCGGTCGCCGAAATATTCCGGTAGCGTTTCCGTATAACCACAATGGTTCCGGCAATTAATCAGGATTGCTAGTCGATAGTCTGTTTAGCCCTTAGGCCTCATCGCCGTATTCTGAAACGCAATCTGATTTCGTTAATTTCCTCGCATTTAACGGTTGCAAGCTCTCTGCCAGATTGTANTTAAAAGCCTNTTTTTATTGCTGTGTGAAATGCCACTTCGTACCGCGGGACCACCAAGGCGATTTGACTTCTACGCAATACCGCTTGAAATTAAACGCTGTATATATGTCATTTAACATTCATTTCGTCTGTAAACAACATTTAATAATACATCATGATTCTCGTGTGCGATAAAATCGTGCATATGACACACATCCAATGTAGTGCGGCCTTCGCAGTCGCGAAATTAGTTTGTTATAAATCATTGATTAGTTGTCTCTCGTGGTATTTGAGATATTCGAAACCGGTCGTTTGGATATTCTTGGGTTTAAGCCTATCGCTGTATCACCCAATTTGGGATGTGATATCCATCTTTGTTCGCGCCAATTGCTTATTGATTGCCGGCTTTCGGGAATTGAAGCGCTAAAAATATCTGGGCGACAAGAATTCGCGATTTNGGCTTGCAATGTGTCTAGGCTTGTAGATTTGCTACTTTCGAATGGCTCACCTCAACACTACTTTGAGATACCAATATGGTTCTTTTGTCTTCCATTCTCAACTGGTCTTTAAATATTTAAGTATTGTAATTGATTTAATTTACCAGTATTTTGAACGACCCCTGGAGCTTCCAGGTTGTCAGACAGTGGTCATTAGCGAATTATTACCGCCATCTACCGATATCGTTTATTCGTATCAGCATCTATCAATGAGTCTTCTCGTCTGGTCGAGTATTCCAGTATGGCAGTATCATTCATTATATAACGTCCTCACACTATGGGGAATTTGAAAAGATCAAATACGTATCTTTCAGTGATCACAAAGAAAATATTACCAGTTGCAAATTAGGATTGCATAACAAACGGCGTTTGAATATTTTTTTTCAAACGTTGCATAATCATGCCATAATTGTGTGAATACTTTTGCGAAACCTGCAGCATGAGCCTACGGACGATTTGGACCCAATATAGTCGACGTATACGATATGGAGGGGCTGGAACCCTGGAAACCGTCTATGGTTCGACAGTTGTAGCAAGTAGATATTGATAATAATCTGTACGGAATTGTTGTTCTGATGATGATGACCGCCGACCGCAAAAATGCTGCGTAACGATTTAGTCCTGGTGGTCTGTTTATGACAGTGGTGGGAAGCCCTTTTCGTCAAAGGAGCCATATTTACCCTATAGTTTCTATTGTCAATGCCAATGTCTAATGCCAATTAAATATTCATGACGTCATGGCTAGAAAAAGCACACTAAAAACATGTTTTAAACAAGGGCAATGTTTTCGACGTGTTTGTTTTAAATTGAATTTTGTTTCAAATGCAGCCCTAGTTACAATACTCCCCATATCAAGCAAAATTTGATACTGGTATTTCGACCTGCGCTTTCTGAGGGTGTTTCGGGTTGATCGCTACTTCGTGCAGAAATCCCGTTTGCATTCGTGCACGCAGCTTTGTGATACATATTTTAGATGCTGTGCTACTTAAAATCAGATCTAGATTCCACGTCTTCCACGGATGGAGGAAAGTATCTAAACTGAAATCCTTGCCCATAATATATATTTACAGGCCAGACCGTATAGTTTCAGTACGCGGATAAATATTATCTCACCCCTCGATTCGAATCATTAAAATTCATTTTTAAATTAGTACTTGAGCCCTCGAGCCATTCAAATCACGACCCCAAATATAACAGGATCCATTGTATGTTCTCACAAGAGTAAACTACCACGCCCTTCAAGTATATCGTATTACATATCTGCAGACGCAAGAGCACCAGGCGTCATCGCATATCAAAATCTCTCACGTCAACCACCGGCAACGGTTCCCCGCCCGACGGGGACCGCACCGTTTCTCGGTCTCCCCATCAGAATTTGCACGTCATAAGAGAACAGTCTAGTTCCGAAAACTCTACTGCCGAGGAGGTGAACGGGAACCACATACGTTGGAAGGAAGAGTTGAGCGTATTCGGCACGGATTGTACAGCCGCGGATGCCGAGATGGCACCTTGAGCTGTAGTCCTTCCTTGTCGTGGATGTTTTGTTTTCTATTTCTCATTGATGACGAATAGGCGTGTACGGCAGTATGCATTGTGACGTTATTTTGATTTGCTTTTGTAATTTGTCCCGGTTTGACGTTTCAAACCAACTGCAGACCTTAGCGCGGGTCATATCGGCAATTTCTCTAGTCTGACTCCGATCTTGTTTCTTCAAAACTTAAGCCGGGTCCGGTCAAAACTCTAAAAACTCCTTCCGATATCCACCCGGCTCTGTCTAAATCCCACGCGTTACTACCTAGTGATCCGGCCGTAACAGAAAAAGTACAAATCATATAAATACTACAGATAAATACTGGCGATGTTCTTGATAGCGCTATGAGATCGAAACCTTCGTTGTGTCGCTGGCACATTTTATTGCCTGCTTTCGGGACCAAGTGGTAAATGCGGCACGCGCGCACTGCAATGATATTGGTCGAAAACAGGTGTATTTACCAGATTTCCGCCATATCGTAGCCCGCGAACCGATCTGGTACAAAATGTGGCTTTCACGCCCATTCCAATGGGTGAAAACGAAAGATATACACACTGCATATGGAGATATATCCCAGGGTTGTATTGTTCGACTTTTTAGGTGTCCTCTTGGGGGAGGGGTACACGGTACACGAGAACATAACCTACTCCACCATTGGGATATATATCCGTAGGAATCAATGTATTTGACTCGTTTACACCCGTTTGAATGGTTTGGAAATTAATTTTAGACCAGAAGGTGACGTTTACCCGATTTGCACCCTATCCGATTGTAGAAATCGCTGAAATACCCGATTTCCGTATACAGTGCGTGGTCTATTTACTTTGCCCAACATACCGATAGCGCTGAGCCCCATTTGATACGCCCGTGTTTTTATGAATCTGTTTAGTATATCAGACGGGTTTTTTGATACGACATACCGGACTTGACAAAACCAATGACCTGCTACAACCCTGCTTTACCAAATACAAACTTTGGCCTCATGTGCCCGTTGTCAGGCTATCTATATTTCTCTCTGCCCCCAGACAGTCATTTACCATTTGCTCGCCCTTCCTATTGCGTTCACCAGTGTTTAATTATGATAGTATTACATGACTATTTTAACAAAGGGTACCTATACTGTGAATCTGTGATAGAATCTATATTGTTCTAAGCTTTCTCTTTCAAGTCTGAGTGACGTCTCTTGTGAAGAGATAATGGTTTTTATTGAAGAGAAAAAAATCTTGCTTGACAAAAAACACGGTATCATTCTACGAGGTTAGATATGCGTGTGGGGACGCGTTAATTCGAGAAAATGTAAACTCGCGAAAGCGAAAATATGAAGAAGAGCCGGTGGCGAGGTCATAAACGATGAAGAATATAATACAGCAACATGCACACAATGATAACATGAAGATAAAGGTTGGGCTACATTGTATAACCTACCGCACGGAACATATTGACCATGATCGCGTTTCAGACATTTTTTTAACAAGCCGGGCGTGGTGACCGATGTACTGGTTGAAATTGTCTGGAGAGATTGTGCCTTTTATGGAGATTTGTGCTATGGCGACCCCTAAATGCCGCCGTAGAGTAGTCGACCGCAAGGACCATTCCGAAGTGATTTGGTTCGCAGCATTCGAATGTAAAAAGCACTAGATTACCAAGCGATGAATCATGCTTCCTACGAACAAATTAACATGGTAAACATTGTGGCTTTTGACATTCGTGGCAGGGTACAATTTTCACCGGTAGCGGTGCTCTTTTTGGTTACTATGTAGATGTGAACCAGCCCACACATCATGGAACAAAAGATTATTGTGATCAGAAATACGTAAGCCAGGTTCAACGCATGTAACGAAAGCCTGCACTGATAGAAAGTACGAGCGGCAGAAATAGCTCGGACTCGGGTAGGGCCGTGCGCATAGGCGCTGGGTCTTCTAATACGGTGATGTCTACTAGATTGAAGAAAAACGTCATATCACAAGCCTTGCTCAATACACAGTATGACTTTACAAGTATATGTACAATGTACAGTTGCACGTGTATATGGTGTTCTGATGCGGAAAGGCACTCGCCATCAGATATTCGAATTCAGAAACGTACAGGTAGGTCATGAAAACTCATATACTTGATATAATACCGGTAAAGTTATTAAGTAATACATAACCGGCCTTCTACTAACGTAAGAGTGGGTGCGAACTACGTTTATACGGTATGTGTATAGTCACTGATGACATATCAGTTATGTTTGATGGTCTCGTGTAGGTTTGGGCCTACACCTACACGAATGGTGCATTCAGTTCGGTGGACATAACAAGCGGTTCGTTTACAACACGTAGTTTAAAATGTTAGTCTGAAAATCGTAACGATATACTGGCAGCATGTAGCGTATAAAAGAGATGACTTAAGCGGGTATGGACACTCATTGGGTATAAATATATGATGGCACAGCCAGGGTATGAAGCAAAATAAATTGGCGCATCACGCGGTCGGAAAGTGGCGTATTGGGTTACATTTCCTTGTTATAACCACATTGCGAGGAGAGTGGATGGAAGCAAATATTCATTGGCGACAATTATCCACCGTCGAAATATCGTGCGATGTTTTACCGAGAACGACATTGGAATCGACACGGGAATGATTGAGCAATGTTCACAGCGGATGTGCATACGACCGTGATATAAATGGCGCGGTACATCACACAAGTTATGATCCTTCGATTGGATCAGTATGTACTATGCATGTACATTGTACTAACATCGCAAGTGCTGAGTGTATCACTCAAGGACAGTGATGGATTTGCTTATTTTCGAAACTGATAAATGGCGTCGCGGGTAGCTACGGTGACAGCGACCGGTTCTTTACTCAACCGAATCGCAGCGCTACCAGATTCAATAACTTCTTCTTTCCTTTGTACACCATTTTCAGGTTCTCCTTCAATTCGGCGAAACGCACGTGGCCGTTGGCGGACAGCAAAAACGTTTCTCTGGCCTGTAAACGGAAAATGTTTAATCGAAATCGAACGGGTCTGCAATGCTGTGCATATCTCTACTGTGCCGTAACAGAAGATTTGAGGTTTATCGTGGCGTCACCATAGTTGAGAGAGCAGAATCCCTGACTAATTTTCAGACACTATAGTTATGTAAAAATGTTATCAGGCTTTTCTATTCAAGTAGGGGTAGCGAAGTGCGTCTTTGGTCTGACCCGGTCGGGATTGAACCCACGGCCTATCGGTCAAGAAGCCGGAGCCTCCACCATTACGCTGTCTTGGAGTACGATACAATTTGTGAGCTTCCCGAGCTTTTAAGAAACTATCCCAAATTCAGATTGTAACACTCAAGTCCGGGGCATGTCCGGTGAAACGCGGACTGACGGCGACGGTACCACAGGGTATGAAGGGAGCCACCTACCTTGTTGAGAAAGTCTATGAATTCCGTGTAGTGCCGCGGGCTGATGTGGCTGAGCTTTGCGTGGATCGTGAGCTGGTACGCGCTGATGGCAGCCTCCAACAACGGACGGAGGATAGGATTGTCGGCGCGCAGGCTTCTTTCGCCGAAGTGAACTAGAAAGGTAGATAGTGCGGTTACTTCTTCTGAAAGATTGGGTGTTTACATTGTGCGCCGCGACTTACTGATATTGGTTGTATCTCGGGAATTGACGCCGGACGTGCACGTCCGTAGCACGTCCGACAACACTGAAGCGCATGTCACGTTTCTGCTCACTACCGACACCATCTGGGTCAGTTCGGATTGTCCTGAAAGAAGAAAACCCCGTGAATTAATCTGTAGATATTTGACAATGTAATATGTAATGTAAATCAGTTTGATACATTCAGGGATGCCTAAATACATCAGTCACGGCTTATCGCGATAAGATTTCGGCTGAACAAAACGCGCACGAACGTCTCTAAATTTATATGGGGTGGCCTTCTGTTCATAAAGACTATTGCGTAGCAATACGCTTCCTACTACGCGATTGAACAAATGAAAATACCTCACTGTAGGCCTACATGTAAGTTACGCCAAAAACATATCGGGTCACGCATCGTCGGATTTACATCCAAATAGAGATTGATTTTCGTGCGCATTTGCAAATTACCACCCTGGTCCACTCTAGTCTGTTTGCAATGTCTTGTGCAATAAGGAAAATGGATGATGTTGACATACAATGTTCTTTCCAATTCTCTACTAGTAGTTGACGATTACCTCGGACAAGTGTCAACCGTGGATATTCGGGTTTATTTCAATATGAATACATTATGCAATTGTATATTGAATTTCTGTACCTCCCAGAGTCAATGGGTAAGCTTATTCGTAAGTTCAATAGTCCAGTTTATCTTGTCATGATAAATCCATGTGACTAAGTGCTATGAGCGCAAAGTCAATGTAATACAATAAATACATGAATTGCGTGCATAATACATACCTAACGATTGAGCGAGCTGCATCGCCCATAGAAGATCGCTCGTGATAGGATGGGCATCATGGTTAAATGCTATCGTCACGTTCCGAGTAGCGGAATAGGCGATTGTGAATGCACGTTGTCTTAATCCTTTTTGGTTGAGGTATCTAAATTTGTCCACGTCAGACCGTTAGTCAATGTGTGGCAGTAGAAAAACTTAGGGTGAAAACGTACCTTGCGATATGATATAATTGGGGAGAGTCGATGCGTCTTGCATTCGAGGCGTCCACGATAATTCGGTACGTATCGTGAAAGGCGGTAGGAAAGTTTTCGCACAATGTTAGGCAGCATAGAGCACATGATTGGGGGTCTGAAGACAGAGAGGGGAGATGAATAATGACGAAACAGCAGTACAGCGCAATTATAAACGAAACTCGTGCATATTCAATTTTGTAATCAACTATTTATGCATGCACTGTAAATATATGGGTGGGAAAAGGCTCTTAACCGGATTTCCAACATTGCGTATGATGCAAATCAGGTAAACGGCACTTTCTGATATCACAACACGTAAACACTGCAACCATGGGATATATTTATATAGGGATTGCTGTATTTGACTTGTTTTCACCCATTTCTATGGGTTTGAAAGCAAAATTTGGTACATGAAAGTGCCGATGGTCTGATTCGTACCCTGCGCCATGGTGCAAATCATGTAAGTATGCCTACACCTAATTTCCACCCATGTTTGTATATTGTAAGTGGAATCCTCATGACTGATGTGTAGGCAGGTCATCGTAATTACGCGCCCCTTTCTGCTAGTGAGAAGAAGTTCAAAATTTTCAAATAGCCTCCACTGCAATTCACTTTCTTATTCAATATGACGGTATATAACTAATCTTCCATCACAAGTTGTCGCTAGATATGCGATTGTCCTTTTCCTTACAATGATAAACTCGGAAGAAAGGGTCTGGTGTTTGGTGGGGTAACGCCGGTTTTGTTACACAGATACTTGATCATGGTAATTTCAACATCTATTACATATTCCATTTGAACGGCTAGCCTGGTTAAGTGTGCATTTGAGGAACATTTTTGATTTACGCCGATCGACTATTGTTTTACTTGTACTTTCTATCTAAGACGCTTACGGTAAGAGTAAAGCGGCGGTATAGCAATGAAACACGGTGAAAATGATAATCTGGCTTATGCCAGAGTCACAAAACCCGTTTACTGGATTTGTTNCTGATATATCTCACAAAAATAAATGCCACGATCTGATAACAAGCCNGTCATTTGTACATTTTGTACAAGATCCGCAAACGTACGCATAGTTTGAAATTTCCGTTGCTCAATTTCAAAAGTAAAACCTATCGGNACAGCCCGTTGTTAGGCGTTGAGTTACTTGAAAAGGGAGGAAACAATAAATCAGCTTTTTATCATCAAAGATCTAGCCATTCAGAGCGAGTAATTCAATTTGCCATTCGGCTTTCAGAAAAGTCTGAATACCTATTATACAGAAATAAATTGTCTCTATGGTAGTANGACAATACAAGATAAAATATTCTCTNCTGTTATTAATGTTCTCATACATGTACCACAAAAGTGCTTTGAAATTACATAAATTGAACAATACTGGACGAAAACAACATTATATGCCTATCCTTTCACTATTGCGGCCATTGTTGCTCAAATCAAAGAATCGGTGTGGCTCGTGTTAAGATAGAANTGTGTGGTAGCAGTATACCTTTTACGACGCATTGTATGGCCATTTGGCAGACACAGTGGAACAGTTCATCTCTTTGTCTCGGGTGGAGGTTCAGACGCATAGCGGTATTGGGCGACACCACACAGTTCGCCAGCATTGTTGTTGCTTCGACGGGAGTAAACAGCGTGTGCCAGATCTGGAAGAAAACACTCCGGGTATGAATTATCTATCCGAAATAGAGCATTATCGAACAAATGTTTGTTTTGAAGATACACAAAAACGACATCGCGGTCGCAGCGCATTCTCTGTGTAATAATGCGGATGTATTGTGAGGGTGGTATAAGCCTTTCTGTATGATTCAACCTTGGCGATCGCGGATGCGCACTTTTTAGGAAAGGCATTTCTACGGCGATTTTCCGTATTTTCACTGTGGCGTGTGTTGCGAATCATGTCTGCGCGAATTCTCGGTTCGAAAGACATCTTCTACACCCATACCACAATTAACTGATGACGATTGCCCCTGACGAGTGTCAGCCGAAAATATTCAGGTTCACTTGAATATCAATATACTACTCATTGCTCAACCATACCTCACGTACCTAATCCGCCAAGAAATGAAGTAAAACTAGTCAAACGCGCCAATTCATATTGAGATGTATTCCATAGGTGGAGTGGGTTCTGTTTGTTGGTAGTATTTATGGCGTTTGTCGACTACCATAGTCATTTACACCAGGCAAATTTTATTTATTTTTATTCCGTAGCTGCCGACTTGTAGTAGGGTCAACTTCTAGGCTTTTATAAGAAACAGCATACACGGATGGGTTGGCGGGGAGGAACCTGGATAAACCTCCAACACTTACGTACGACTTCTGGAGTCGACCTCGGTCGGACTCGAACCCGCAACCCATTGGTGTTTCAGCTGTGGATATTACCACCACGCTATCTCGCCACAGTGAAATGAAAACCATTATGACCGAAAACGGTGGCACGCGTAGACGGAACCCACAGCACCACGGAGATATATCTCCATAAGGCTTGATGTATTTGACTAGCTTTTACCCCTTAGAATGGATGTGAAATCATTTAGTACCAGAATTAGCCTATGGCCTGATTTGCGACCTACGTTATGGTGATAATGTATTTAATAGACACTCCATTTTATACCAATGTATTCACAAACGTTAACCACCAACTGTGGCTTATAATGTTATAAAACTAATTACGCAGCTTCTTAGATTCCCACCATATCGCGCGCGGAATCAATTCAGCTACAAAATTTACATTTCACACCGCGCCAGTCGCTGTGAAAAATAATAATCAAACACTCTTGTATGATGGCAGATGTCTACTGTAAGGTGGGTTCTGTGGTGGTAACACGCTAGCGGTGCATTCACGCCGAAGTGGACAGTATGACGCATATCACCAAAGACGCGATAGGCTCTAGTATCCGTCAAAGTTTAACATTAAAAGGTCACTACGTCATGGATGCTGATAATACTTCTCTCTCGCAATTTCGGGTGTAAATATGCTTACCGCGGTCTTATACTATACTGTATGCGAAAACTAAAACAGATATATTAGGGACAAGACTGAAAATGCGTGCCGTTAACAGTACCAAAGAGTGCAGAGCAAAAGCGTAACGCGCTTTGATGAAATCAGCAAATCCCTTTCATTATTCCGACTCAGACGGGTTCCCGAGGAAAACAATGCGCACAGCGGGTCGCGATTTCGCGATACTCCGACAAAACCCACCGTCCCTTACAAGTGCATCTCGCGCACAAAGGCCGTAATGCATCCCACAGCGCTGCGCCCGGATCGCGTAACAAAGCCGTCGAAAAGAACATAAGCGCGAAACGCGATCTATTTTCCATTATTGAAGCAGATATATTAGCACTGCGAGGGATAATATTTCTTTGTAGCGCGTGACGACTTTATTGGCAAACTCGATTCGACAATGATCAATGCCCTTGTTCTAATGCAAGTGAGACTTCGCAAACTTAGAGCGGGATTAGATGACAATTAGGTACAAGCTACATTTAATCCGTCATATCGATTCCCATCACCAATACCAAGAAGTGACGTTAGCAAGGGCGACTTTGTTAACAGAAATCACAGTTTTCAGTCAATGAAGAGCGAATGAGAAGATGTGACCGCCTGGCAGATTTATCCTACGTTTCCGAAAGCGAAGGATATGCTGACATGATTTTGAAACTATGTGCCGGAAAGGCAAAACATTATTAGCTGCATTCCTCTGGACCAGCGTAAATGATTCGCATAACCATACAATACGTTTGAATAATATATTCAATATTCGTATTGAAATAAACCATCTGCGGCCCACTCTCATCAGGGTAATCGCCAGCAACCATAGAGAGAATTGGAACGAATATTGTACATCAACAATCGTATTAGTTGACAATAGATTATTCAATTGTATATTGAAGTTCTGTACCCCCGAGAAGCTCTTCACATGATACCTTGTAAAGAGAATATTTTAATACGTATTGACAGGCATTGAGCGCCTTGCGATCCGTAATCACGCACCTTTATAATGGATATCAACGCATATCTGCCGATTTCGGTCGCGCAAGTCACAAGCCAGCCGACCATTTCGGTACGTCTCCAAGATCCTCCGTGTTTCGTCATCCTTAACACCTATCAACAAAACATATACTAGATTAGTGTACTTGATTGATTCACCATAACTAGTGAGGATGGTGGAACTGTTTCCGCCTTTCCGGGGGGATTGCACCATTTAAGGTCTAAACGCAACGTATTGAACTACACCATGTTGAATTACGGTTTAGAACGTATTGGTGATTAGTTTACTCGCATTTTATCAGGAAACGACTATTTCCAGTAAATACAGGGCGTAGCTTAAGACATAGTACGCAGCTTAAGACATAGTACGCATATCACTACTCTCTCTACCTGCATGCCCATCTGTAACGATACATTCAGCATTGACGAGTCCTGCGAGCCCAGCGGCGGTGTGGCGGCCTTGTAAGCATCGTGCGACAGTTGGAAGATGTACTGAGGATTGCATATCGTCCTCTCCACGCTCTCGACCACGTCCCGTAATAGTATTACTTCGCCTGCGGATTGAAATGTGCGGGTATAAAATATTTATTCGGCAGGTTGCTTTCGGCATCTTCAGACGGGCAGGACGGGCGTGTGTTTGTCACATGCGGGGCCTGTGGTGACCTTCGACATCACAACGGGATTCGACAGCATTTTAAAATTCCAACGCATATCGGGCTGTATTGCGCTATAAACCAAAATCCCGTGTGTCGCCAGTTTCCATGGTAGTGTAGAGAGCAAATCATGCAAATGTCACTTTCTGGTACAAAATATCTGGCATAGGAAGAACAAGTCCGACTGCCGACATAGGTTTCGAATTCAGAATTGTATTTAATTTCACGTTTTTGAAATTTGGGATATTCAAGATACGCGACTAACTGCATATAGGCCCTCGTTTCAGGATAACGGCTGAAGCTTTCACCATTGATTTATTTATTTATCTTTCCGATTCCGCGCGTACTCGATGCCGCGAGTGGACAGTGTTCGCCGGCTCTCGAGTGCGGTCGACTGGCTTTGATCGATAGCACTTATCGAAAACGACACGATGCAATCCGTGTTGCTACATGCGGGCTGGAATAGATTTCCGATCCATTTGATGTGGGGCATTTGCGAGCTACCAATATAGACGCCATGGATTTAACACAATTATTGATACCAATTCCTAAGACGTTCTCATGCATTACAATATCCAACAGCTGAAAAGAAATCCCTTTTAATCCGCATTGTACATTGAAGAGTTATAGAATCTACTAGCTGGATTGTAAATAAAATGGATGATAGGAGGTGTATTTTAAAGATTTATATCATAACATGGGGTGAAACTCAAGGAATTCGCCTTCTGTCACGTATTTTAGCCTTTACGTCCTTATGAATTAGTGTGAGCGAGTCAAATGCACCAGTTCTTACGAAGCTAGTCGCATGTGGTAAGGTAACGTTTTTTATGTCTCCTTGGAGTGGTGGACGATAACAGGGTCAACCCCACCCTACGCATGAGGCCCCATAAGAATGTGCGTATATGGTTTGTATGCATCAATGTGGAAAATGGCACTAGGGATTGTGGAAGTTCAATCCTTGCCGAAAAGATTTACACTCGATTACTCAAGTGAAAGTCTGGATAATGCACCGGAGGAAAAGGAAAAGCTGTTATAGCGTCATATGATATTGCAAATCACCAGCTTACCTTTGGCCGTTTGTATCAGGCTTGAGGCAAGCGAGCATTGGTTAGCCTCCAATTTATCCGCGATGAAACATCTAGCAGACGTTCCTCTGTTGAGGCTTTGTTCGTTGGGTCGGTACGGATCAAGCCCGAAAGCGTTAGGCTGGTTGTAAGCGTCAGCGTAGTAGTTGGGCTCGCGGCGTTGGAAAACCGGGACTTGCATGGCGCGGACGCCGACTCTGCAGGAAATCGGTAATATAATATTACACGCAAAGCCCCAGGAAATTGTGCATAGGAGAATTCCGCCCGCTTGTAAGCTAAAAAGTATACGCGGCCATGCCGGGAAGGCGACCTGCACGCATTATTACTGTGTTGTGAACGAATGCATCAGTTGGCCTGTTGTACACGTCATTAGATGTGTTGTCTTGGCATACGGGCGACTACCAGCATACGTATACCATATGTTGTTTCAAGCCAGGCTTGTATTAATAAAAAGACGAAGGATGCTTGCTTCCAGGGTTTGCCCTTCGTTAGTTACAGTCACTGCTGTCGATAATAATCATAAGGCACCGACTTCGCCGACTCTGGATGCGTAAAACGCCAGTGTTGCGGAACTCATAATGAATAATTGGGAAATATTGTTTTGAGCAATATGATGATTAATAGTTCGCACTCGCACTGTATCGAATATATCAATCTTGTGTACACGGTAAAGGAAAATCGGGCATTCCGCCGCTTTCTACCGAGACGTACGTTTCAAATCAGGCACGCAGCATTTTCTGACACAAATATTGATCTCGCCCTCATTCTAATACGACAAAACGAGTCAATTCCACCAATTGATATGGTGAGATATCCAAGAGGTGCAACGGGTTCTGATTTCATGATACCATCCCAACATCATGTGCTATAGACCTCTGTGATATCTCTCCATATATATTGGTGTATTTCACTCATTTCCACTCATTGGAATGGGGGTGAAAGCTACATTTGCTACCATTTGCTACTAAGACAGGGTGGGAATCTAGTTTACACATCTATTTACCACCCGTGTATTTTCAGCGTTAGTTACAGAAGCAGAATAGTAGCGAATTTCAAATGGAAGGTACATGATTCAGTAATCACCTGAACGCTAACTTTCTGTCGTGCGGCAACAGGGAGTTGAAGAGATATTTGGCGAAATTGTGGAGAGGAACCGACTCCTGCTTTATCGGCTGACCCAGGCCGCTGGCGCACCCGCCTGTGAAATATAACCGCGAAATAAGGAACAAGAATAAGAGGCAAACATGATAATCCAACATGGACAACAAATTATGTAGAGCAGTTAATTTTCAACAAGACATTCGCAACGTTATCGATCTGAAACTTGAAAAGGACTTGACCAATTACCCGAAAAGCCTATTGGAAATAGGATATTCATGGAATTTTATAGACTGTTGTAATCCGCTAGAGGCCTTGTAGAGTTTTTCCAAACCTTTAACAATGTCGAATCGGAGTGAAGAATTTCAGAAATGACATATAATTACGATATAGCCGTGACTGCATTATGCATTAGCGCACTCGGACTCTAAGGACGCATTAATATTGCATAATCACCTTCGACCAGCATTTTGCTGACGGCTTGAAGCACCAAGATCATGTCGGCGTTGAGTTGCAATTGATTGAGCCGCTTAATGAGGGCTGCCTCTCCGGCGATCATTTTTTCCTGGTTATGCGATCCGGCCGGCATCGACCGCTGTTGGCCGAGAGTCAACAAGGCTACTTCGTACGCCGAGGTCACGTGATTAACAGTGCTCTTTTCCGCGTTATCTAAATACATCCCGAATGCGAAAATATAGATATTGGATGCGCTGTTTTTAGACTGATATTATCGTATTTTATCATTATCAAAGTATGCATCAGTTTAAACTCTCCGTAATATTACTCACCAGTGTTGTTGTCCGTCGCGCTAAGCGTGTCGAATAGTATGTGTATCGGGTGCAGCGGATGTCCAATTAATCCTTGAGGAAGTGTCGCGTGCGATACTTCTGTGGACAGCACTGGAATGTACAGAAAGGACTTATTATTACCTTCAAATGGTTCACTAGTAATCAGAGAATTATTCAGTATAATTAAGCACCCAAGAGTGAGGCGTTATGTATAAAGCTGTGAAAATTCGAGTATACCTCAGTGATTCGGTTTTGAATCGGGTTAAGCCTTACAGAATGATAACTGGGTGTTGTTCGACCATGCCAATTTTAGTGCAATTTGTGACAATGCTGTGGGTT
>ATSW01125645.1:0-10706 GCA_000444245.1 Botryllus schlosseri | reverse complement strand
TTTCAGGCCAATCTACTTTGTAAGGACAGACAGTTCCAACCAGAAATGAAGATAAGTAGTACAATTTTAACATTATATGCGAAAACACCTAATTTGCATACGTGAGGTCAAAATTTGGTCAAATTTCAGTTTTTTTAGGTCAAAAAAAGTCAAAATTTAGATTTTTTAGGTCAAAATCTTCCGTTTTTTAGGTCAAAAAAAATTGCCCTACTAATAAGATATCCCGGTAAAAGCAGGATTAGTCCAAAACAACACTTAAGTAAGTAATGCAGGTAGGCAAAATCTAATTCAGTATTCTGAAAAAGTAGAAGTACTATATTGCAGACCGCCTCTGAGTGATACACAGCCTCTATTCTCGAATTTAATCTGAAAATTTTTGAATAATTCCATAAAAAATATATTCAAAGTCGCGTCATCTTTTGTGCATCGTTTCCGCCAGGATTCTGAAAAGCATGGTGCAAAACTGGGTCAGAGACGTGTCCGTCAGCGGGCACCACCTCGCCGATTGTCAGCTGGTCCACTTTTACCGCTGGCTCGGAAACAGGTCGTCGCTGCTTTTCGACCCGGCGCTCCATAAAACCCTGCATAACATGATGAAGAAGTTATTCTTGCAGGTAAGCTGTCAGCGACATTTTTATTCCGAGTATTAATACTCGTTACAATGAGATCTGGGGGGCACGATTATTCGATAACTGTAATGTGAATCAAGTATCATTTGCAATGATGAAGTTCGATTAGTGACAGAAGATTTTTTCAAAAACCAAAATTATAGTCCTCTTTCCATTATGAGTCAGAGTCGTATTATCAACGAGAATTATAGTTTTGACAGTTTGACCTGCCTACAATCTACGACGTTTGAAATACTTCTTCCAGTTGATCGCCGAATTCAAGAGGCTTGGATCAGGGATCGTTTATGCCGATTTCGGACGTTTGATCGTGTCAACGAAAAAGAAATCCATATCCGACGCCATTTCGTATATCAGCTACATCGTGACTTCCATTACGACAAAGGATCTGTACCAGTCGATCGACTTCCAGATCGTCAGCGTACGTATTGCTGGTGTTTAGCGTCAGGCTTACAATGTTGGGTTAAGTAGGCTACTTTATACTGCCTTGATTTGATTGCTTATGGATGACTTCTATTTCGCGCCTTTTGTATCAATACTCTTTATTGGTATTCTTGTGGTCAATATTCTCTTGTACTATCCTTCGCATGCATTTGCGCAAAGAAAATTATACATATTGCCTTGTGCTAATTAAAACTCTATCTCTGCAACGCCCCACACTGAGTAGGCCTAACATTGAATTCATTACTTTCCTATGCTATATATCAGGGCCGGCCAACCCGTGGCCTGCGAGAAGGTTTTGCGTGGCCCCCGAGGTAATTTTAGAAATTAGTAATATTATCAAAAATTGATTGCCCAGATGGTGAAGTTGCATGGCCAACCAAAAATTTGATTAGTCTGGCCGCAACACTGGGGATGTGACGACTAAAATATCAGTTTCGACGCATATGAGTAATATAATATAATATAATCGACCTGTTCTGTTGAGAATGATAACGAGGCTGATTAGCAATGATGTAACGAAATTTTGAACTATTATCAGGTTTGGGAATATCTTCTATGGTTGGACCACAACAATTTCGGCGGTATAAGAGGTAAAATGCCAGACGAAGATGAGGCGGACAGTTCCATCAACGGTAATATAACTATTCAATAAAACTTCACTTTTACACTGTTAATTAAGTCTTGAACTTACATCTACGTTGTATAAATTTTAGGCTTTTTCAACATTGAAATTACGCATATAATGTAATATTTTAGTTGTGGTCGAATGAAAGATACTAACTTGATATTTTTCATATGTTTCGGATATTGTAATATGTAATACGAAGAACCGATTAGAATTCTGTTCACGAATCACCGTTTTTAGAGTCCACGCCAAGCCTTTCGGCACGCACCCCCAAAAAGCAAACGCCGCACGGTCTCCTCGATAAATCAATTCGATTCGATGAGAGCATTGTGAGCGAAAGCGTGAACGAGTCGGAATCGGACGAAGCCAAAGCGACCCCGGTGGAATTGAGCTTTGCGTTGTCCCGATACTTACCGCAAGACTACAGTATCAAGGACACGTTCGGCGTTGTGATAGGAGGTGAGATCAGTGTGATTCATTGTGGTTATTGCCGCTCATTTCTGCAATAAATTACTTCGTAGTATCAAATTGGCTAGTCCTAAGTTTCTACTTGGGTACAAATAGTGATTTCCAAGATGTTTCAAAATTGTAGCATTAGGTCAAAAAATCATCAAAATTGCTTACAAAGTCTAATTCTTTTTGCAACCTGCACTTCATTTGTATCGTGGATGTTTTGACCTGTCGGTGAACGTATCATTTGCGATTTTACAGCTTGTAGCCTACTTTATAGGCCTATCGTTGCAGACGACCCATTGTCTGCTTATTGTGAATCATAACCGGTAAAATGAAAGAAATAGGTTGACACGGCGTTACGCTCAACGAACCGCAATACCCTAACTGAAGCAAGACTGCGTGGGCATTGGTTCTTATAACAAGAAGCGCATGATGAAAAATTGTGAGGTAGACAACATTGTCGGAATACAGCAACACGTTTGTCACCAGCAGTGTAGGCACAACTTCTGTGTTGCCAACCAACAACTGCTGCTGTTGAACGGTTTTTCTCCATTCTTGGCAAGCTACTTAGTAAGGACAGACACTTTCTACCCAAGAATGTAGGAAGGTACCTTTCGTTGTACTACAACAAATTTTAATTATTTCTACCGTAATGCGTGATGTAACTACTGGAGTTCTTCGCAGGCCCAGATTTCGTTAAAATAAAGTTCCTTCATGTGAAAATTTGGCAGTTTCGAAGGCAAAAAGTTTTTTCAGGCCAAACTACTTCATGTCTGAAGCCCAAAAACATATAAAGTGTCTACTTTTTAAGAAAAGATTGTGCAATCAACCACCTCACTTCATTTTTTTAAACCTATTTCAGGTTACATCGTGTCTATTCACGAACAGACGAAGAAAGAACGTCAAAAATACCTGCCCGGTCAAACCCCAATGGCACGACGCGGCGATACCCAGTCCCAAGAGGAGAACGATAAAAACGTGCCACACGACCCATCTGTTACGGAACACGTCGTAGCCAGCGCAAAGGCCATGGTATCGGGAGACATGTCTCAGAGATTGTTCAAGTAATTGGATTGGTGCTTTGTTTTCTATGGCACGCTTGTAGTATGTTCGACCGTCGTGGTGACGAGTAGAGTTGTAACCAAGTCACAAGGTTCCGATGCGCAAGTCGATTTTACTTTAACAGTCAAGACCTGAATCAAGTCGAGTCATTTTCAACTCGCTACTGAGTCAAGTCCGAGTCTCAGTCTGGGAGCAAGTCATAATGTTAAGACTCGAGAACGAGTCCAAGTCATAGTGTTCACTGTTCATTATTGGGTTCAAGTCAAGTTCAACACACTTTTTTGAATATCTTGGGTGATATCGAACGCCTAGCATTTATAATATTCGGTCATTTTTCTCACTCTTACATGTTTATACAAACAGATAAATGACAGTTTCTGGTCCTGTTTTTCAGGTAACTGTCCTGATACACGTGACTTGATGGACTCGTGCGCCATGACTCGAGTACAAATCAAGTCGATACATAAAGTGACTCGAGTCTCGATTCGTTGCAAGCCCGAGTCGGACAAACGCTCGCTTTTGTTATTTTCTTTATATTGCAAGCGAAGCAGTCACTTTAAGATTTAATATCCTTATTGTGGCCGCGAAAATAAATATTCAACTTCTGAGCACATTTCGTCACCTCGAGTCCGAGTATCAATTGTAATAATTCGAGTTGAGTATTGCAAGACCATTTTTCGAATGATGAAAATGTAATGTAAGCCTTCACTGCATAGTTTCAATACTTTGTTTCAACCGTTGATGCTTTGGTTGGCCTTTACTCACCGTTGGAAAAAATTTTGCATGAAGCTACGAATGATCATGGTACGACATTTCTGTCAAGTAATGATCGACCCTCAATGGTCACAAAGCGCTCTAAAATATTTTGTTTCCAAAAATTTTAAACAAAATTATGTTGGAAGACTTGTTGCTGGGATTACCAGAGAACCCGGACCTTGGAGAACCCGGCCTTACAAACTCGGCCCTCGGAGAACCCGGCCCTCGGAGAACCCGGACCTCGGAGAACCCGGCCCTCGACGAACTCGGCCCTCGGGAAATTTTGTATATCAAACACGCGTGGTCTACTTGTTGTGGTATTCATGGTGTTTTTCGACTACTCTGGACCGCGGTGAATGAGGCCCTCGAACAATTTTGAATTAAAAATGCATTAAATGTGAACCCGGCCCTCGGGAAATTTTGTATTCACCGGCAACCCTAATATCCTAACCCTAACCCTAATATCCCACCTCCGGCAACCCTGATATCCCACCTCCACCAACCCTAATATCCCCCCTCCCCCAACCCTAATATCCTACCTCAGGCAACCCTAATATCCTAACCCTAACATCCCACCTCCACCAACCCTAATATCCCACCTCCCCCAACCCTAGTATCCTACCCGAACCCAATGTCCCACTCCCCGAACCCTAATGTCTCCCTCCCCCCTACCCTACCCCACCTCAACCTACAGTTGCAATAACGAGCAGACCACGCGTGGTTGATAAGTGAGCAATAACAATCGTTGGGATATATTTTTCATCTGAACAAGTCACACACAATATACAATGCGATAAGACCCAATGCGATGTCATGAACAGATACGAGGATGTCGAGCGTCGCACGTCCGCCCCTCACCAAGTCAATTCAACAATAAGCTGACCACGCAATAGTGATCACGTGATCTGATCACGCCGTGACTGCGTGACCTACGCATGCTCTGACCTCCTTACAAGACCGACAAATCAGTTGATAATAACATTATTAGTTTATTAATTCATATTAATACTTGTTAATACACTTAATTTCAAAATTTCCCGAGAGCGGAATTCACCGAGGGCCGAGTTCATCGAGGGCCGGGTTCTCCGAGGGCCGGGTTCTCCGGGGGCCGGGTTCTCCAAGGTCCGGGTTCTCCGGCAACCGTTGCTGGCATCAGTTTTGTGAAATAGCCTACTATAATACATATTTGAACGTTTCCGGTCAATATCACTGATATGATGCCATGATTGGTTGGACTCCAGTCGGGTCTGTTGAGTCGCGATTGAAATTTTGAGCACAAAGTATTACGGTATCCACAATCAAATCTCCTACATACTATTGAATAATATATTCATATTGAAATGAAGACGAATATTTTCGGCTGGTCTTGGTCAGCAACTAGTAGAGAATCAGCGGTAAATTAATGTGATCTCACATCTGTTCAACTGTTCAGCGATAACGGACTTTGTTTGGTTCTGCCGGTTATCCAAGCGATTCATTTCCGGTCTGGCTGACGGTGCGCTTTCTTCAGAATGGTGGAGAAAATGTCGACCCGCGTTTCGTCGGTTCCGGAAATCCGCCTTCGAATGTTTCCCGAGCTGCCCGGCAGCCGCGCGATTTTGAGGAACCCGACGTTGGAATTCGCGAAAGCCGTCTGTCACGTGCTGTCAGCCGACGGTCACATCGCCGAGCAGGTTGGTGTCGCTGATGCCATGTTTTTGAATGCATGAATCGCATGCAGCACCCCACTAAGTCCTTGTGTGTCAAAGGCGGATTCACAATTTTTTTTTCAAAGCAGTACTTTAGGTTCGAAGACGGTCGGTGGCAAATAGCGTTTTCTGTGTACTTTGATAGGTTTTGCATACTTGCACTTTTTTAGTTCAAACAGAAGAAGTTCCATCTAAATACAGTACATTGAGCCTAAACGATCTCTCTGCGCCGATTATTCGAAAATTTTATGCCGGTAACGTCATATTTGGTGACACTAATGTTAATGTAGAGCTTCTTGGAGGTACAGAACTTCAATATACAATTGAATAGTATATTCATATTGAAATGAACCCGAATATTTTCGGCTGACACTCGTCAGGGGTAATCGTCAGCATCTAGTGGAGAATTTGGAGAACATCGTATATCATTTGTGTGCCTTTGAGTCGACCCACCCAAACTCTGTCAACAAGAGGAGCTCGTGTACCACCTGAAAATAGTACATTGAACTCTCTCTCATTTGAAATTTCATGCTGACGACGTCATATTTTGTGATACAATTGTTGATAAACAATGTTCTTTCCAATTCTCTACTAGATGCTGACGATTACCCCTAATGAGTGTCACCGAAAATATTCGGGTTCATTTCAATATGAACATACTATTCGAATGTTAATGTATAATGGTCTTTTTAATTCTCTACTAGTTGCTGACGATTACCCCTGACGAGTGTCAGCCGAACATAATCGGGTTTATTTTAATATGAATATCCTGTCAGTTCCACTTTTGCTCGACAGTTTTTTCAGCAAAACCAGATGCTTTTTGCGCTTTGAAATCTGTGAAGTTCAAAGTAGTTTTGGGGTATGTTTGCACCGTCTTCACTGCGTTACTGAATTTATTTTCGTAAATTGTACTTATCTGTGTGGTCTATAGTCCTTTTGAGTTAGTCACAAAGATACTCCATTCTATACAAGTAGATACAATGTTCTCCTCTCTACTAGTTGCTGACGATTACCCCTGATGAATGTGAGCCAAAAATATTCAGGTTCATTTCAATATTAATATACTATTCAATTGTACCAACTATGGCCACAACTAGACAGACATACTCAAGTGCTCTCTCTCTCTCTCTCTGATTTTGAATCACTTTTAGGCTAATTTCGCCCGAGGCCATCGTACCGATGACAGTAATGGGGTTTTGAGCTTCTGCGGCGCAAGCTCAAGATTTATCCGTCATCATTTCAGGTTCACAATTTGAAAAGGAACCTGCTCCGTCTCCTAGGCGTGGGGGAGTTCTCGGACGATGCAGAGTGGAAAGACCCTTCCGGGACGTTTGTCATTCCTAACGTGATTTGCGCGACTTGCAATCATTACCGGGACCTCGATCTCTGCCGGGAGTACAAGCAGAACGCGCAGCATAAAATGTAGGTTGTCGCGTTCTACCAATTATTGCTTGCTGTCGGAATTACTGAATGTTTCTGATGATTGTCGGCGGTTCGTTAACTTCCAGCTTTCTTGTCCGTTACATTGTGAATGCTTTGGTAAAACCGTCAATGTAGTCGCCGTTGGTCTTGGTACTCCGAGCAGATGATTTCGACTCAATTACAGAAGTGTAAGTTCCCGTAGTTATTTCCAAGGTATGTCAAAAATACCTGGAATCAATGCGGAAAATGAAGGTACAAAAAGCGCTCGAGTGAGTTATTTCAGAAAGTGGTTTTGGTCGAGGTGCCGGATAATTTTAGCAAGTAATCGATTGAATAGTATATTCATATTGAAATGAACCCGGATATTTTTGGCTGACACTCGTCGAGCGTTAAAATACCATTCAATTGTATATTGAAGTACTGCACATCCAACAAGCTCTTCAATGAATTGGATCTGGGTAATTTCGGATTTTTAAGATGCATCTTCTATGCAACTAACGTAAAATGACAATAATGTGGAGGGCTTCGGGGGTCGAAACCTCCTGCTTTAGAACCGCAAGTTCCCATCCTTAAACTATAGATAACTAAGGTAAACCGTAGATGCGACACTCGCGAGCATCACGTAACGTCACGCTCCAATTATACTCTACGGCACTGTTGTTGTTTTGCTTGGCGCTTATGCAGCAGGAGGCAGATTTCAGCATTAGGATGGCAATATCTATCCATGGGGTATGTTTAGCGAGTAGCTGCTCCGTATGATTACTAACCGAGCTTATTGGATCCATGCTACACAATCTGTGCTAAAAAAACGAGCAATCGAATACAATTTTAAAGTCAATAAATACGGCTGCCCGAAGCGGATTTCCAGTATCTCAAGATTGAAGTTCCTTGGTGTAAGGTGTCGCATTGAAAGTGATGACTCGGACGTGTAATAATCTATCCGCATCTCAGCTGACGCGGTCTCGATCCCTTCAAATTCTGTAGATACCGGTCTGTTGCTTAACATGGAATCACGCCGTATCTAATAACAATGGGAATTTTTATTACTTGACAGACGATTATTTGTTTGAATCTAATTGCAACTGTTGCGACTTGGCCTAGACAGGCAGATTTGATTGAGACTACTCACTGCTGATCTTATTCAAGATCTGCTGAATAATGTACAATGATATGGAGGACAGGAGAGTGACGACAAGGAAGCAAGTGGCAACTGGTGATTAGACTCTGGAACCTAGTGCATTGCTCAGAATAGCCACAATACTACTGCCTACCATATATCTTCATTCAATAAGTCTGTAATGGAATCAGGCTGTCCCAATGCGGCAAGCAGAAGATTGATGGAAGTTGATGTGAATTTCAGTCGAAGCAGGTGATAACGCAGAAGCATTTCACGCATGCGACTATTTCTATGAAAGTTTGTCAAGGATCAAATTTATCAAACGTTTTGCTCGGCACAATGAAGCTAATGAGTCCAGTAAAAGAAGAAGAAACTTTAAGGAGGAAAATTTTGTGCGTTGTGAGCAAAAGTCTTCACTACATGGCATGGGCACTTTCAACAACACACGTGGCCCTCTCGGAGGAGAACACCGCGGTTTGGAAATTGTAAAATCTGCATTGCAATTTCCAACCACGTGGCTCCTTCATTTCATTTATGAAGAGGAAGGCTTGGCCAAATATTCATATTTTGGAGGCAAACAAACCCGATACTNAAGTAGAAATNATGTTAATTTCATCTCAAACGCAAGTAAAAGTAGCGATTTCCNATAAGGCTGAGTTTAGAAGTAGTCAAATATCATAACCATGCTAGTANGTCTTACAAGTAGGTTACTTGAGTANTTTGAAAAAGTAGAAGTATTTNGTCNCTATCCACCTGTTGGAATCTGCCAAAATATATCNGACTNTGACATAACCAACAGTNCATGTGTTTCTGTTTTTATGTGCCATATTTCGTGATTTATTTTCTATATCATCATGAAGAAGGAAGCAATAAAATGCGATTTTACCAAATTTGTCTCACCTGGGAGAGCCTAACAAGGATTAGAGAACCGAATCAATGGTCATAAGTCACAGGAGTAAGGGAGTGTCTATATTTCCATCAAACNGAANTACATAACAAATAAGGNAGCATCAATAANGACATGGAAGATATAGCCTACACATGNGCAATACTAGGATAGGAATGAGTGATGAGACCTTCGCANTCAACTTGTCGGATCACACCCACATCAAACATGTTGTACACTGTCTCATCTGATTGTATAANTAGTCGTAAACATATATGATTAAGAATAATGTAAGGGTTAANTAGGTTAACAGTAATGATATGACGACAAGATGAAGATTTTCTACATCCATCATACGACTGTTCACGGATATATGTTGTGACAGTGAATTACAAANGAGAGACCCTGAGTGGACAATAGATTTCGAGCCAGGTTACTATTAGATGCAGATAACTATAGATTTGCCCGTTGACNAGGATCTTGTAGTATGAGAGTGAAAATATTTGTGTGTTTAACTATTATCTTNTAGAATTCAATGCTTAATGAGGGTAGGTGACAATCTGGTACGTAGAGGTGCTCCTACATCTGAAAGCAGATGGGCTGCGAATCCCGCTGGTTGAACTGCATGTTTTGAAAATACTGGNTGTCAAAAANGTGGCAAACGTNGAAGCCGCCTTACGGTAACANATCATCCAGTTAAATTATGTCAAATGTGAAAAATCATTTCACTGACAGCTTAAACGATGAAATTGACATTGCGCTGATTTTATGGAGTTTTGTGCTTCTGAGATAAATTCCAGCGGTGATTTGGATATCTGACTGTGGAGTTACGCTAGTCACTCCATCATGCAGGCATTCATAGAGTCTCTTTGGCAAAGCTGTGCAATAATAGAGGGATCATCAATGATGTTACGTAGNTCTTATGTCACACAAATTTCACAACCTTTACTTTCATCCTCTTCGACTGGACTCAGCATCGTCATTTAGTTTCATTTTGTCGAGAAGAAACTTGGTCCTTGATAAATTTTNATAGAAATAGTCCCATGCATGAAATGCTTGGTGGGATCACCAGCTTTGACTAAAATTCGTACCAAAATCCATCAANNTTTNGGTTGTCNTATTCGGATAGCGTGATTCCATTACTGACTTCTTGAATGAAGATAGCTGGTAGGTGGTATNATAGTGACCNTTGTATAAATTTCATATNCAGCAACCACTTGCTTCTTTGCCATCNTTGTCCTCTNTGTCATTGGACATTATACACTCATATACAGCAGATAACATGGTCAGTGAGCAGTGACTTTCAATCAAATCCACCTTCATCGGCCAAGTCACANCGGTTACAAGTAGATTCAAAGAATTTATCCTCTGTCAAGTNTAACAATAATTCCTATTACTACAAGGCGCGATTCCATGCTAAGCGGCATNACGGTATCNACAGAATTTGAAGNGGCCGAGCCCGCGTCAACTGAAATGCGGTTTCTTATTCCTGNCTCTGATATTATACCAACACGTCATTAGTAGTATAATTAGTAATTACTTTCAATACGACACCTCGGAACTTCTATCTATAGAGAAACAANAAACACTGTCTCTTNNNNACANCCGTATTTAATGGCTTCAAAGT
>ATSW01125644.1:0-15119 GCA_000444245.1 Botryllus schlosseri | reverse complement strand
GACGTCGTCCAAATATCATATGATCGACCGAAAAGATCATCGCTCCATCAAATATGCCGGACCTGATGTGTGGAACAGTATCCCGCCGGCCATCCGACAGTCGACGAGCATGTCCACATTCAAGTCGAAATACAAGCAATTACTACTAAATAAATACAGTCCATCCTCAAGATTACCGGACCACGACTGACCTATCGATCTCGCTTCCCATGACATGCCGCCCTATTTCTTGTCGCATTCTTCTTCTATACTGTATTCTTTACTTTCATTCAGTGTGCATGCCTCCTCTTTACTACGCCTAGGCCAAGGTGGGTGTCCGATTCCATTGACAAATCCAAGTCGCTTCGACATCTTCCTGTCTATTCATTGTATCGCATTTTTTGTGGTGTATTGAACTGATAAAATTGCTAATAAACCAATGATGATGATGATGACTATCGGTACGATGTTTATTTTGCATCGCCACATTTTCTCACATTCCATTTTGAGTTCTGCGTATTTGGAGTGTTTTTCTGATTCTTTTTGCAATATGTTGTGATCAGCTGTGACAGCCAGTTCAATGAATAAGTATTATCTTTTCTTTTTTAGTTTGACGATTTTATCCGGGCGGTTGCTCCTGATTTCGCGGTCAGTTATAACTGGTACATCCCACAAAATTTTTACTTGTTCGTTTTCTGTCACTGGCGCTGGGCTGTAATCGTACGAAGTGGTGATGTTGAAATGTTTGCATAATTCAAGATGAATGTAGTGACCAATCCTATTGTGTCTCCATGTGTATTCGGTAGCTGCAAGTGCACCACAGCCGGACATGAGATGTGCTACAGTTTCATTTTGGTTGTGGCACATTCTGCATTTGCCGTCCGTGTTTTGCTTCAGAATTCTTTTGCGATAGTATTTTGTAGGAAGCGATTGGTCTTGTGCTGCGAAAATGAATCCTTCGCTTGCCGGTTTCAGGCCAGAGCTTATTATTATTATTAAATCACGATTAGGGTTTCTTTGGGGGCCTGGCACCTTTTGAGTCAGAAGGTATACAGCAGTGCGACTACAGACATTATGAATTATATTTTGTGTATCTATCTCCCTGTAACCTGCATAACAGTTCCGCATTGGCGTTTTCGTTCATGTGAACAACTGCTGTAGGGTTAATTTTCCATAAAACTCTGCACTGATTGTGCACTTTTCGCTTTCTCGAAATTGGCTTTCAATGTCACCAACTATAGTTCATACTGGTAACTAGAGTGAAACCACAACACCACATTCCGGTAGTTAGTGACCTATGAACATGGGGACATGCTTGACATTTGCTGTTTTGAGGGATTAATTAATGGAAGTGTTCCTACAAGAATCTCAACATTTTTTACAAATGTGCGGGATAATTCCAGCTTTTTTCGATATAGAATTGCTTCGCGGGCCGGATGCGGCCAGCGGGCCGTATGTTTGACACCCTTGCTATAAATCATGCGTATTTCCCTGAAAAGGGCAGCTATAAGCAAAGCATTTATTGACACTAAATCGCGCAAAGCGCGAAAAGAAATTGAAAAATGTTGTAAAATGTTTCACAAAACTACGCTATAGGCCTAAATGATGTTCATTCGCAAAATAGTTTTTGACTCTTTTCAAGCTCGGCCCCTCTCCAATTGGGCGGTTTGTGGTGCTCCAGTTACGGTCCTGCACAAAATGAATGAATCGAAAACGAAAGATCGCGCAAACTCCGCTGTTTCGCGATGAGTCAGCTCGTATCTATTCTGTACTTGTCGCCTTCAACATTGCATCTTAAAATTAAGTTATACAATTGTAATATACCTGGCGGACCGGCAAAAATGTCGTCGCGGACCGGTGGTTGAGAACCACTGCTCTAGATTACTATAGATAACTAACCTATGGGTAGATTAGCAATCTATATAGAGACCAGGAATGGCCAACCTTTTCGGCTAAAGGGGCACATGAAATTGACGAACGAGTGCGCGGTCCACTAGCCGCTCCAAGCGGGTAAAATTTTCAAAGTTTATAAATAAACTATACGTCAATAATATCATTACTTGAGTATATTGCGGGTCTACTGTATACCGCCAGCTAGGCTCAGTTTGCAAGGACACGACTATTCGGCATCTCGCCACATCGATATCGAAGGTATCCGATAATATGCGACAATCATTTTGTGCCTACATTTCACCGTCGACGATCTTTATGCGAGCGCAAACGAGAAGACTTTCTCCCGTAATTGCGACTACAGTTAGACTCAATCAAGTAAATTATGCGTTTTTTTTTCATTTTCAGTATGGAGTAGGCTACCAAGCAAGAAATCGTGTGACAATTAAACACGCGAGGCCTGAAGAAAAATTTCACTACTATTTCAGTTTATTGTAATGTACGACGATTTACTGAAAGTGTGAATGGACACTGGATCTGCCAACTGATATTTTAGTCATCAACATCCCAAGTGTCGCAGCCAGACTTGTAATTTTTGGTTGGCATTGCAAGTTCACAATCAGAGCAATTCATTTTCGATAATATAATAGGAAATTACCTCGCGGGTCACATTTGGCCCGTGGGTTGGCCACCCCTGATATAGACAGGTCCATTCGATAATTTCAGAGCCGGAGCCGGAGCTGGAGCCGGAGCAGTGGTAATAATGCGGCTCCGGAGCTGGAGCCGGAGCTAATGTATGATAAAAGAAAGCTCCGGAGCCGGAGCTGGAGCAGTTTAAATTTACGGCTGCTCCAAAGCCCTGCTAGGATAGCGGTTCACATTAAGCCATTTGCTGAATTGTATTTTAGGTAAGATGGTTATTGCTATGATGCTGTCAGCATTGCATGGCCCGAAGTTGGAAGTGTGGCCAAAAGTAGAACCAGCAGAACTATGAACTGTTCGCTGCTCACGGATTCTGATTTATATCTAATTGTTTTGAGAATCGGCACAAATGACTTTCGTTCCAAATTTTGACAAATAGGTTAATTAAGGATGACCAGCTAAATCGTAGAAGTGAGGTAAAGACGATCCATGCCCGTGATAAAAAAGGTCATATGAATATGCTTCTGTCTGTTTAACTGCAGAATACTTGTGCGTTTATATATCCCGATTTTCTTCAGCCACGAAAGTGTCTTCAACCATTTAAGTGTGTTATAACTAGAGCCATTTTTGTATGACCTTAAAAAAATCAATAATATGACTATATTTTTTGGAAAATATAACTCTATGTGAATATCGTGTAATTTTACATGCGAACAACGTCGTCACTCGCGGAACTAAAGAGTAAAACGTACGCAACAGAACAGTAATACACATCCATTTTTATTTTAAACCACTGTTGTAGTGTGGAATGTTGAAGTCTTTGAAGTTACGATTTGGACTTAAAAATGACTTAAGTATGGAAAATGAGCGCTGCACGGACGCTGATGTGGGTTTACACTTCTGCAGTTTTGCTTATGCTTTAATTTTTTTTAAATCTTTTCTCAGTCCACGTGATAACATTTACCGGCAGAGCTGACTGCTAGGTTGTGCCTCCAATAAGTCACTGCTCGAAAGATTCGGTGTCATAGAAATGTCATTTTCATGTATCAATTCCACTGTGGTCACTTACCCGAAAATTTCAACGTCCGCGTTTGCAGTTAAATATTTCGTATCTCTCACAATGCAGCCGCGGGGATGAGCCCATATTAGGACTGAAGCGAAGTGAGTATAGAAATATGCCAACTTATATCGTCGTTAGCAGCACTGTTTTAGCGGTTCGTAACTGTATTCAACCGGTCAATCTCCGTATTTGCGCCAATTCTATCGTTCGCGAATAAAGGTGTTGCTATACTTGCTAGGATAATACCGCTGGAATCCATTATCCACACTTTTATCTATATAAATACATGCTTGATTACAAAGAAGTCAAGCGAAAGGCAAGGGTGTGAGGTAACATTTTGGAATCAGTTGACTGGTCCAGCACGCGAGTAATTTTAAGGTTTGAATCCGGCCCGCGACGCAATTTGAGTTTGACACCCCTGGCTAAACGTGTATAGGGTAATTTGCGGGGAAACCTTCTATATACCAGCAATTTAGCGTGTTTCATGGTTACAGTAATTTTTTGTACATGAAGGCAGTGCCGGCAAAACATCATTACAATCAATCGACAAAAGAATACGTTATATCCAAAATCTGTATAAGATTGTGCAATATCGTTTCCGACAGAAGCACCGCGTCTCCACAATGCGCACTGTATGTTACACGCTACTGTCATGCTACACTTTATTGAAAGGTCATTGCTCTGTGTCCTTTCTGCTGCTTTACAGCTTCCTTCGTATAGGCCTAGTTATCATATTCACAAAATTTCGTCGGCTTTCAAAATCCATTCCATTTAAAATCATTCTGTTTGAAAGAAGAATCGCGAAACACATTGCCGGTAGGTTTGTTTGTTTGTTTTGGGGTATTCATAGTGTTTGTTGGCTACTATGGTCATTTACACCAGGCTGATATTATTCTTATGTTTACGTAACTGCCGACTTATAGCACGGCCCACCTCTAGGGTTTTGTAAGACAACGCTGTCGCGGATGAGGTGGCGAGGAGGAGCCTAGGTAAACCTCCAACACTTAGATATCGGCATTCGGAAGTCGATCTCGGTCGGACTCGAACCCGCACCCATTGGTGTTGCAGCCGCGGATTATACCACTGCGCTATCTCGTCACCATTGCCGGTAGGTAGGGTCGTATTCTCATGGCCACAGGACAACGATTAGTCAACTTATGTTTCGCAACGAATTTCTTATCCACTCGCAGTCGCTTAGTGTCCACGGTATATAGATTCCGAAGCCAAGGATATTCAACCTCGTTTGCTCGAACTTACTTTTCTCTTCAATGTTATGCAACCAGGCCTCACGTCGTCCATATACGCATCGAATTTCTTCAAGTTATCAATATCAATGAATTCATACACACACCCCTATGCAACGACGCTGCGACAGTTTTTACCCCAAAAGGAATGCTCTGGAGCTAGTAGTGTTTCCCGGTCGCTTTAAATGAAGTGTAGGGTTATTCGTCGTCAAACATTTTCAGCTGGTGCTATATGCCTCCTTTAGATAAATGCTTCAATACTACTTGTAAAGGGCAACTTAATTCGTGCACGAGATCTTCGAGACGGGGCAACGGATACGCATCAGGACACGTGAACGAAGTACCGTAGTCGAGTAGCGTACATTGTACAATTGTACATATACGTACATGCACATTGTACAGCCAACCTCGTCTATAGTTACTCTTGACGACAATGATTTCCGCTAGGGATGGTGCGAACCCCAGAAAGGCTCAGGTTCGTGTGAACGCGAACCTTTTTGAAAGGATCTGTGTGAACGCGAACGTGAACTTATGACGTCACGTGACGTCATATCGCTAATTCACACCCGACATTTTAGTGAAGTAATACATTCATGTACACGATACCTAGCGACGACTCATGCCACATTAGACCCCAATGCCACAATTTTAAGCGTCACTATATGTATCTACTGAAGCAATTAAATGCCATCATAATCTGATAAAATCAATATCTTCCGCTGCTTAGCCAACAATTCCGACGAGGACTTGCGAGGAAATATAAGCTTACGCTTTGACGAGGCCAGACCAGACAATGTATTCGGCTTATGACTATTACTACATTGATAATGAGCAGAGTGTTAAATGGGTTTACCCAATGAACAAGTTATACAACATACAGTGGTCAACACCTCAATCGAGCATATTTGTTTGTTATGATACAATAAGGTTATCAGATCAAGATGGATCCCGTGTTGGATTTTGTTCATTGACAATGACGTATTCATTATATCAATTCCAATGATTGGCTGAATATGCATCTTTCCCTGACTACCTACATGTTCTGTATTTCGTTCTTGATGTTGTGTGATCGCGGGTAAAGCTCACAGCTGAGATTCGTTAAATATTCACAAGCGGAAAGCTGAATATTTCGAGCAAATCGTGTAACGAAGAAAGTAAAATTTTTGAGATTGGTAAGGCGCATGCTCGTTTAGTGTTGATTTTTACATAAATACACAATAGATAAAAAGGTTCACAGTGCAGAACATACCAAGGTTCGCCTGTGAATGTGAAACTCTAAATTTCTGAGGTTCACACACAGAACGAGAACGTGAACCTCATCACTTACTCATTGCGCCATCCCTAATTGGCGTCTCGAAGTTTATCCACTGCATTCAATTGTATCCCATTCCGTTATATTATCGGATAGACGATCTACGCATGGATATACGGCTTTGTATCGTCACTGTTGTTGTTGTTATTTATAAATGACGGTTACACAAATACAACAACGTATCGAACATAACTAATATAATATACCAATTCTTATTGAGTTGGGTTACCATCGTTTGGGACTATGAAAAGAGGACACATTTTCAAAATTCCCAGACTTACAATACCGGAGTAAAAGCCGGAAATTGAGAAATTTATTCTGAGTTTGTAGTTAGTTGACTAAAAGAAAGGTCATTTTTCCGACTCGACTTCAGAGATATGCACTTTCGTTGAACTATATCCGTTGGTTGGCCAAAAAAGGTCAACTTTCTGGCAACTCCCGAAATACTTGGCGGAACGTTTCTGAAGTACTGATTTCCTATATCTCGGTCGAATTCTAGCATACATTTAACCAAAGAATTTTCAAAAAAAGAGGACCAATCCTCTTAAAAAAGGACGTATATGGTAACGCTATTATTGAGATATATATCTCAGAGTATTGGGTTCTGTTTGTTTTCGCGTACCACATCAAGGAAGCGCAAAACGTGATACACTCACTCATCACCGGACTACATCCCCGGGATATATCTCCATCAGAATTGGTGTATTTAACTCGTTTTTGGCCTCTTCGAATGGGCGTGAACTGTGCAGGCAAACTTTGGTACGGATGGTCTGATTTGAACCTACACGCCATGACGGGTATTTGGTTATCACATGGGTTTTCCACACGCATATTTACAGTGTATACTGAATATTGTATATACAAGAGGTGGGCAGACCTGCTGCATGCGCGAGCGGCATCTAAAAATTCTTAGCTTTAAAAGAGCCAGAACACAAAAATTCAAAGATAACGAAATTTATGACGTCAAAATAAATTCAGGCTATCGAATGAATTTTATTATTGTGAGGTGATACGGCCACCAGGGATGCAAGGTGTTTGAAATCGGGCTGATATGACGTCCAAGCAGTGCGGAGCTGTTCCTACAAGTGCTGATGAGAATTTAAGGAAGATTTCAGCACGGTAATCTCGATGACATTTCCTTGGCCAAACTCCGCAGTTATTGTAATTGCTAAGCCTTTACCATGCAAATGGCAGATCTGTGATGTCTATTCACCATTGTTAGCCTGGAAATGATTGTGACATGCGCTGGCGTAATTAATTATCAAGTTCATTGTTATCGTTGATTGATGACTTGGCATAGGCAATAGGCATCCATTGTTGCTAGTGAGACGTTTACGTGAACTCGATTCAAGAGCTGAATTGCAAATTTCTAACCCTGTAGTCAGTGTAGTTCCACCTTCCCCTAAATTTTACAAGTCTTGCGAAAACCATAGGGAAAGATACAACACGAAAACAATACGCATATTGTTAATAAGCGATAAAATGTATCAATTTATAATCGTGTTAAACCTCTCTAGCAAAAGGGCGAAACGCGTGTGCATTTTATGCAATCATTGAAAAGGCGCAATCAAAGGCTGAAAGAGCCACGTGCGGCTCGCGAGCCGCAGTTTGCCCGATGCCCACCCCTGATATATACTATATATAGGGAGAGCCTCCTCAACGCCATTTGATCCGCATAAGCTGTGTCCGAGAGAGCGTTAGACATCAAGTGGGCGGGGCTATAAGTGGGCATCCTAGGAATAATATTGATGAACATATCGCCTTGGTCAAAAATGACCAATGAACATAATTCTTGAACACTGGATTGTAGGTATTTACACGTTGTAACAAATTTACCCTGATTTACAGTGCTGTTGTCAACATCAAATTTTAACTTTCTCTCAACCAGAGCTAAACGCTTTCCGAAAACGTCAAATCATTACAAAATCCGCCATTCAACTATGTTAGTTGGTGACACATATTTGAGGTGATATTATCCACACTATGCGGTGATCGCTGTCGACAGAACTATAATGACTGTGACGAATATTCTGATGTACGGTATCGTTTTGTAACGGCGCCCCGGGTGCTATAGTTACTCAAATTCGGGCTATTACCATCCACAGTAATCCTGATGTCGAGTATATCAAACCGCATAAGAGAGTCATAATAAAATTTTGAGATGAAATATATCAACTTCCGATGCGACATTATTTACGTTTGGAAAGAACTCTCGATGAAACGAGAGAGTGTTCATGACGTCCTGCTGATCTTCACATCTCCACAATCGCGTCTCTATAGTGTCCGTAATATATCATTCGCCCATTGCCATACGATACACTTGACTTTTAACTCAACCGCGAGCGTGGGCCAGCTATAACTGAATGGATGGAAATGGAAGGAAAGCTATTCTGTGAGTAAATGAACACGATCGAATATACAGTTCAAAGATGTAGACAATGACAAAAGTCTTCTGAAGCGTTCTGCCGATTTGTGTTGCTGAGAATGTTAGTATGTAATTGTTCGGTTCAGTTATCTGTAATTATTGGCATATTATGGAGGAGCTACTGAAAGCACATGAAACGGCGCGAATTCGGTAATCCATGAACCAGTCAGTCAGTTTTCTGAAAGGGCGCTATTGCCTACGCTGATGCAGCATAGGAATGACTTAGTGCGCTTGATCCGAAAGAGCGTACGTGTTATGACATGCTTATAACTACATGCTATGGTATAATTTACAGCTCGACTCCATTGGATGTCAGGTTTTTCGCCTTCATATTCCCACGTTATCATGCAATTTTATGGCTTGAGATTGAAGATTATGATTGAGATTGTGACTCAATCGTTTAGAAATGTACTAAATAGTCAGTTCAGCTCAGTTCGGTCCATGATAGTCCGCACAGGCCGATGAGGTAATCTCAAGAACGAGCGCGAGATTGCTTATTCGTACTTATTCTCACCCGTCAACTTGAAAATTGAAGAGATTGATAATATAATATCGTATATACTATTTCATATCATGTATATTGAATATAAACTCTGTATACATTATTCATTTATTCTTATTATTCACATTTAAATGCGAGTTATTCTTATATCTATATAATGTATGATATGTTTTTCGTGATACCACGTTCTCTCGATATTATATCATCATCATCATCACCATTGGTTTATTAGCAATTTTATCAGTTCAATGCACCACAAAATGCGATACAATGAAAAGATAGGAAGGTGTCGAAGCGACTTTGAGTAGTCTATGGAATCAGACACCCACCTTCACCTAGGCGATGTAAAGAGGAGGGATGCACACTGAATGAAAAGTAAAGAAGATAGTATAGAATAAAAGCAAGCGACAAGAATGGGGTCGCATGTCATGGAAGGCGAGATCGATAGGTCTCACTTTTCCTCGCTCTCTCTCTTTTACAAGTCAGTCGGAAAAGGCGAAGAAGCGAGGTTGGTTTTGGAGTCGTTTGATCCAGCGAAACGGGATGACGCGTTTGTTTTACGGTCATGAGCGAATAGGCATTGGCAAATGATAATAGCCAGGAACAGGAAAACGGACAACATTCTCGTACTTACATGTTGAATAGAAGTATTAAGGCTTTACTGGCGGCGCAGATAATTTTGATCTTTAGTTAGTTAGGCCGCGACCGCAGCCTAAGCCGATAGCACCAAAACAATAAAATCGAGAAAGGCATAATCGATTGTTGTGACAACGGTCCATTTTTTTCATATGTGGGTCTGGGCTCAAGCTCGTTGACAGAACGAAAAGTTATATCCTCTATATCAGGTTTTAACATCGACGTGCTATCACATGTTCGAGATAAATAACCCGTAATAAATTCAATCGGCGCTCGCAAACTTGAAATTCTGCATCAGCTTTCTATCGATAGAGGTACTATCAATAGTTACCATCTATAGAATCGCAACGTTTCTAATCCATTCCTTGGGTAATATCTGTCCCTTAATCTAACTGTCAACTTTCACCGGGAATACTTATTGATATCGATTTATAACTGTGCCTTCTCTACACGAATCGAAGCGTAATATGCTGGACTCGGTATCGAATCAGCCAAGTAATCGGTTTTGCCATAAGCTACGAAATTTACGAAATTTCATCGCGTCTTTCAATACAGGTAACGGACTTGATGTAGAATCGTAGACTATTGCGTGTAATGTAGACATTCTGGGCAGATACCAACGCAAGCCAAGATCTCGTTCTTCGTAAAACCAAACTTTTTGGGAGATAACGTTACTTGTAACGAATACTTCGATGCTTGAAACTATGAAGAACTTGGGCCAGATTACCTCCAGCAGTAAAGAAAAATATGCGACAAAAATACTGCGATTCACCATTGGCTCCATTTCCGCATTTACCATAATGTACTGGATGCACGCGGCTACAATACCTGTGATGATTGAGCTGCCGAAGCGAGTCCCCGGCGTTCGCATGCAGGGGATCCGCACGAAAATTTACCATTCCCAATGGCTTCAAATATTTCCTTGTCTTAAAGCCATGGTTCATGTCGTGAAAGATGGAAATCGAGGGTCCATCACCAGTGCAAGGCAATCGTCAATTGAGCTTCTCAATGTCGACGATCAGCTTCGGGTTGGCGGAATCGTGAAGGCTCGGATAATATCCCGCAACGCAGCTGGTCAAAGAAAATCTTACGGCGGAGACTTTTTTTACGTCATACTTCGACCGTCAGGATCGGATAGTGACGGCGTTACCTGCGAAATATCAGACGAAATGAACGGCAGCTATATCGTGTCTTGTATTATGCCATGGACGGGAAAAGCTAAGATAGAAGCCGTGCTGATCCATCCAAGCGAATCACTTTATCAGCTTATGAAGAGATATTCATCCGAGAAAGGGTTTCGGATTCACCAGAGAACAACCATGCTTAATTCCAAGAACGAGACTGAGGCGACGGCTTGCTCCATTGGATTTCCAGATAAAAGGTGTATATAATATTAAGATAAAAATATGCTTTTCTTTTATTAGAGTCCCACATATCCCACCACTTATATATATTGTAGTAATGCTGGTATTGATGTGTGGGGGCAAGTCATCCGGGTAAAATATCTAAAGTTATGAATGTGGACGTGAGGTGATATCGACTCACACGTACCAGATCTTTGGAGGTGCTTCTGTCCGAACTTGAGCGTATAGAACGCTATTGCATTCAAGGATTATTTCGCCTTCCGCGTGCCAATTGTTTATTGACATTTCAATGTGATTACACTCTGCATATAGTCATAGTCATAATTGGCTGTATGCAATGTAGCTAGATGCATGTTTTTGAAATTCTCCATTTGCTGACGATTGCCCTTGAAGAGTGTCAGCTCGAAAAGCTTCGGGTTTTAATATATTTCTGCAATGAATATATTATTAAAATGTATTTTAAAACTCTGCATAGTGGATTCCAAATACATCCCCCGAGAAAAGATTGCGCTACTGAATATACCCTTGACTCGCGAGGTATATATTTTTGGTTATTCATTGTCAAAAATGTCGGACCAAATTTGGAGATATCTACACTTTTTTAGTTAAATCAATAAAGTTACAGTCACGTAGCGTTATTGAAGTCGAAAGTGTTAAAACAATGGATGTTATTCAGTCCCTATATACGAGTTAAGTACATGTTTCTTTTACAGTTCTATTCTGGTCTGAGCAATTATGGTCATTATTAATAATTTAGCGAATCGTCATGTAATTTGAGCTAGACGAACTTTTACGGGTCCGCGTGTCTTTTCTTTCTTATACGTATCATCCCACGCTATACTGATATCTACGAAAACGTAAACAGTTTGATACCACACTGCGCAGGACACTTCTACGTAATCAAAACTGGCATGCAATATTGTTTGCGGGCGGTTTTATCAAAGATGTCCGATATCCGATAATGGGAACTGTAACTGATACTAAAACAGGCTACACCGGAACCTCTTATCATTTGATATCACTGCATACCTATGTGATAGCAATAGCACCTACTAATATATCTGCGGGCAATACGTCAATCGATCCGTGTGGTCTATGTATGTGCCCGTGCTGCGAATCAAGGACATAGCCTACTGACACCTATACGATCGGAGTATGAACAATTGAACATTGAACAATGACATCATTATGGATAGACGCAAAGTTAGGATAGTTAACCTCCAAAGTTTACGTCAACAATTTAGGTACACTTCAGGACAGTCTTTCACTGTATGTTAAATCGCGTGGGCCAAAACGCTCTGAAGCCGTGATCCCCAACCGCAGCTTTCGGAGCCCCATGCGGCTCCAAGGTAGCCTTGTTGCGGCTCTGATTGACCTCTAAATATGCCATAAAAATATAATAAACGACAGTTGTAGTTTGTTTCTAATAATAATAATTATATTTCTGCATATGAATGTTAAAATGAGGGATATTACCTATGTCTGAAGCCGCCCAAACCGGGAAAGAGAATTCTTGCAGACTAAACGCATGTATGGATGTATGAATACTAGAGATGGTGTGAACGTGAGGTTCACGTTCGTGTTCTGTGTGTGAACCTCCGAAATCTAGAGGTTCACGTTCACAAACGAACCTTGGTAGGCTCTGCACTGTGAACCTTTTTCATTTATTACAATTTTCACTTCATTATAACATCTTTGGTTGAAATTTATTGCATTCAACTGCAGGCCACTCAATGCATGGCGCTGGCAGCTTAAAAAAAATCAACACTAAACGAGCATGCACTTTGGTAATCTCAAAATTTTACTTGCTTTGTTAAAAAAAAGTTTGCTGGAAATATCCAGCTTTCCGTTTGTGAATATATAGTGACTCTCCGCCGTGAGCTTGACCCGAAATCACACAACATCTAGAGCGAAATACACAACATGTAGTCAGCGAATGATGCTTATTCACAAATCAATGAAATTGATATCGTTGTCTGATGTTAAAAATCTAGAAGGCGTACGGGGTCAAGGTCAATCCTGACTTCATATGTTTATTGTATCATAAAAACCAAATCCGTGAGATTGAGGTGTTGGCAATACTGTATAACTTGTTAATCGGTAACAAGTATAGAATTCCGTTGTACACTGTGCTCAATATCAACGTTGCAATACTCAGACGCCGAATACATTGTCCGGTCTGGCCTTGACCGTCAAGGCGTAAGCTTATGTTTCCTCGCCAGACCTCGTCGAAATTGTTGGCAAAGCAACGAAAAATATTGACTTTATGGGATTACTAGCCTTCGATTGCCCCCGCAGTTGATACTTTTGGTGACGTTTAAAACGTCAATATGTACTCGAGCATTGTGGCTTTATGTGGCCCGATTCGTCACTAGGTATCGTGTACGACTTTACAGTATACGTATATGTACATGAATATAGGCTATCACTTCACTGATATGCAGCGTTGGAATTAGCAATAGGACGTCACGTGACGCCATGAGGCTCACGTTCGCGTTCACACAGAACCTTTTAAAATGGTTCACGTTCACACGAATCTGAACATTTCAGAAGTTCACACCATCCCTAATGAATACCACCAGAAAAGGATACATGTTGAGTTCTGCTTGGTATATCGTCTCTGTGAAGAGTAAATTTCGACACAATTTTACTAGCATCAAAATAACGGCTCATACTCAAGTATAAATTGCTAGACTTCCAGTATCCAGCGTATAATCCCCCGCAAACTTGTGCGTTCGGCGCTGGCTGCATGAATACTGAAGAGATATCCCATAACGACATTATTATTATGGTACACACGCAGCAACAGTGGCGCTTATCGCCTGTTCAGGCCTTATGCGCCACGACAATGCGCGACATAATAGTTTGCTGTATTGTAAGGATATGCATTTTCAGTTTATTTCAATGTAGTAATCGCCAATCTGCGTCTATCAATGCTAAAATAACCGATATAGAATGTAAGTCTATGTGCATGCGTTTGAATTAGCTGGATATCATGATCCGGAGGTAGACTATAGCTACCTTTAAATTTTCGTTATCAGTAGCATTCTCGAGTGTTTTCATGCGGCTCCATAGATACTCCGAAGTTTGAAATGCGGCTCCGACAGCCAAAAAGGTTGGGAACCACTGCTCTAAATCGATGAAACGAGAGTCCAGATGGAAACCTCAACAGGGGACGGCTACGCTGTGATGTTTGGTTCATTATTAGGTATCAAGAACGCAATTGACCAATGACCATGCCGTTATGGGGAAGTGTGGTTGTATGGCGGTTAAAGTTGCTTGTTTGCCATCGTCTCGCGCTTTTGCACCATACCTTTTAACACCTCATGGTCCGTAAAATCATAATTACCAGGCACCTAATACAAATTTATAAACAGATTGAATCATGTATTACCAACTCACTAACTATAGTCCCGAATAGTCATAACAACTTGGTTCCGCCGGACAACGTTTCCCAATCATGTGATATATGTCTGAGTGATTCGCTGATTATGATTAAATGAGATGGCGCATAGGCTAAATCACGCGAGTCGGCTACATATTTTAGGCCATACATACAATCTCTCTAATCTTCCATTTATCCTTAGCTATGCTTGTTGCAGTGTTGGGATCAAGTCACTACCTTTGAATCACGAGTCATTTCGAGTCATTGCACATTTTGACTCGAGTCAAGTCAAGTCACGCAATTCAAGTCAATTTGCCTATTTGAAGTATTAGGAATGATTACATCATTGCATTTTACTAGCTGTCTGATATACAANTTGAGTGGTCATTGATTCTGAACCAATNAACGGATATAGAGTCAAATATACAGGCAAAAAGGCGCTGTATNGCCTCAGTTTATANTTACCAGCGAAAATAGAGAATAGAGAAAAGAATTGATAACATGCAATACATTGCCCATTTACAAATTGATACGATACAGTTCGAGCCTGCGCCAGTGGTTGAGGACTATATAAACCAGTGGTTCCCAACCTTTTTTGAACCATCGCCCCCTTTTCAAGCTCAACACCGATCATCGCCCCCAAAATTTTGTGTACCGAAATTTGGGCATACAAACTGTAA
>ATSW01125605.1:0-17714 GCA_000444245.1 Botryllus schlosseri | reverse complement strand
TCTCAGTTGCCTGCGCTAATCATCGACGGAATTCCCACTACTTTAGAAAAAATGAATCAGGTTAGGAGTGATGTTCTGACTCGTTCCCCGTTGACAGCATTTCACTGTAAATCTGGTAGAACATTGTGTGTTAGGGTCGTACGAAAGTAACCGTTTTTTGCAAATTTTTGCGGCAATTTGATCAAATTGGTTGGCTAAAAGATAATGTTGCACACCAAATGTGGCTCAATTCCGACTAGCAGGTGTGAAACTACTGGAATTTGACAATTTTTAATTTATTATAAAAAAATTGAAATGATATTTTTCAGGTTATACCTTCTACCTCATGACATTGTTGATGAGTTTTCTGCAAAAACGATGCAAAACAAATTTAGCGCTATTAGCACCCGCAGAAGCGAAGTGGTTTGAGTTTTTCGCTAATAATTCTGGGATTACCCACAGTGGCCACACAGTCAATGCGTTTCTCAGTCCAAAATTTGCTATACATCGTTACTTTGGACAACTTACCGATTTCATGAAGTTGACAGTGAAATCTGAAAAAAATTTCTTATAATAAATACAAAATTTTCAAATTCCGGTAGCTTTACTTGTACTAGCGAGCCAAATTTTTAGCCAACCTAACATTTTATCAAATTTGAAATTATAATTTAACAAGATCAAAGATTGGTAAAATCATTCTGAAAAAGTTTTACGAACTATAGCTCATCTTGGAAAAATATTTGTTGCAAATGCCATAACCGAGAACTCGTCAAATAGAAAATTAGCAACTGGTGCTCTGATTCTGTTGCAGGCTCAACTTCGTATGTTTATCCCGGAAATGTTGAAATACTCCACGGGTCGCGGAAAGCCGGGGTGGGGCCGGGACTCGACCAGACCGGTGTGGTGGCCCGGCGACGTACCGTGGGCCAACGTCAGACGCGACGTACGGACGGACACACAAAAATTGAAGGCAAGATTTCATTACGCGTTTTCGTGATTTATATAGACAGAGGATACGATTGTTGATAGCCTATACAATGTTCTTTCCCATTGTCTACTAGTTTACTGACGATTACCCCTGACGAGTGTCAGACGAAAATATTCGGGTTCATTTCAATATGAATACACTGTCCAATGTACAGAGGTGGACAGTAACAATTTTAACAAAGTCTACTTTTCTGGAGTAGCCTACTCAAGTAGGTTTTCCCTACTCGTACTTAGTTATTTAATCAAGAGGTGCTGTTTTCAGACTACTTCCAATTTTGCTTAGCAGTTTTCAGTTTTTTATGGAAAACTACTTACTATTTACACTTTTGCTTTTGTATGGTGGAAAGTCGTTTTGGGTTTGGTTACTTGGTTTGTATAGATAGATCTTGTTGATAAAATTATTGTACCGAAAAAAAGTGTTAGGTCTGTAGACTATTTGCACTTCTACTCGAACAGTGTACTTTTACAATGTCAATTTTGTAAAGTATGAAAGGTTTCGGGAGATCTTGCACCGGCTTTCTGAGCGAAATCGTCTTAACAACCGAGGGGAATAGCCCCTGTATCCAGACCTGGGCAACTAGGTAATTCTTAGGACTTGTTCAGGTCTCGCATATCAGGTCAGGTGATCGAAAAGTAGGCCCGTAAACTGTCTTATCTGTATCATTTAACATGTTTACAGTGAGAAAAATTTGTATATTATGAATCCGGGGCCTTGACATTGAGTAGAACCTGACTCAAAGTCGATACTGAACCATAAACACTATGACTTGAACTCGAGTCACAACGTTATGGATTGAACTCGACCCTCTATGATTAGCTGACTTGGACTCGGACTTGACCAGAGTCAAAACTATACAAGTCAATATCGACTTGTGATTCGCAACCTTGCGACTTGGTTACAACCCTGCTTTAAACTGGTAAAATGCACACCAACGCTATACTGGGTGTGACATAGCACATATCTTGATGACTTGTTTTTGACGTGGCCAGGTGCCTTGGACGCGCGCTCTGAGACAAATCGTGTGCAACTGTTACAAGCATCACGGCCGTGAGGATTTACTCAACTGTTTCCCGGACGAAGGTCAGCACGAAGACGCCAGAAACGACAGATCGAGAAGGTTAATATAATTTTTAAAGTTCGCATTGTAATGTACATTATGGTTGATACCGAATTTTTCGGATTCGAAGGATTCAATGACTAAATTGTTAAGAAAAAGAAACACTGCAAACCAAATTTGGCTCCATTCAAACCAGAAGATGTGACCACGCAGGAGTTTAAAATTTGAAAAAATTTAGACGACTCACTTTCATGGGGTTGACAGTAAAATTCTGATTTAAAAAAAATAAAGTAAATTTAAAATTTTCAAACCCCATCTACCAGTTGGAATTGAGCCAAATTTGGTGTGCAGTGTTATTTCAGGCTGCCTTATAATTTAGTCTTCAAATCCGCGGGATCTGGAAAAAAGTTATTTTTGAACAATTCTAATGTACATAGTCTCGGAGTTACAGAACTTCAATACACAATTGAACAATGTATTCATATTGATGTAAACTGTGATGCAGGGTTGTAACGACTCGTGTCTATCTGTGTGTTGACTCGACTTGGACTCAGACGGCCAAGACCGACATTTCATTGTAATTTCGAAGAATAGCAAAGTAACCACACTGTTGGGATTTTGTGTATTGGTACTGTTACTTGAAAATGCGACCAGAAACTGCTATAAGTGACGAAAATTAGTATATTATAAATGCGAACCATTCGATATCACCAAACATAGTTATAAAAAGTGGGTTTAACAAGAATTTAACTGGCAACTGAGCAGTCAACACAATGACTTGGACTCGGGTCATAATACCATGACTCGGACTCGACCCTCCGCTCGATGACTTGGACTCGGACTTGACCCGGTGGCGAATTGAAAATGACTCGACTTGACTCGAGTCAAAACTATAAAAGTGGGATTGACTCGTGACTCGGAGCCTTGAGACTTGGCTGCAACCCCGCTGTGATTTCTTACAGGGGATACTGCAACGTGGCGGCTGCCAGGCCCGCGTCGCACGTGGACGTGACCCCGCCTACTCTGGTACAAACTGTGCAAAACTCTGACGGATCGGTTTCATTAATTCAGGTAACCTTGCGTTGATTTTGCTATTTTGCGGTCAAATTTTTAGTGACATATTCACCATTTTGTTCAAACATTTATTTCCATCCAAACTTGTTTTTAGATTGACTCTGGGCAGACTATAGCGACTATAACGCAAGATCAGACAGGACAAGCTGTGGCCACGTTGGCCAACGACGGGATAGACGGACCGTTGGCGGTGACCATGCAGCAGGTAATGTACGGCAGTCCCAATGGAATACAATTGAATGATATGTTCACAATGAAATATACCCGAATATTTTTGGCTGACGCTCTTCCATCCTTCAATACTGTATCAATTTAAAATTTGATGTTTTTTTCTCTACCTCATTGGCGATTGTCCGGCCTGCATTTTGGAATTGAGATATGTATTTGGCGGATTTGACGCGGGCCAACGGTTCAGAAACACTGCTCTGTACCAGAGTTGACAGACAGTCAAGAAATTTTCAGATTTTCCAAATTAGATTAAAATTATGCCTACGGTACACAGTATATTCTAAATTAGACTAGAATTAGAATTATAGCTACACATTTTTCCAATTTCAATCAGCACCAGAATTATGCCTACACGGGTTTGTGATCACTGTTCAGATTTGAGTTCAATCCCGTTTAAACCACTTTTTCACCTCTCCTATAATGATATGGAATGGCCCGTATTCATAATATATAGTCATTTCATCAGTCTTAACGATTTCTGACCCTATTTTGCAAGTATCAGGACTGATAGACGTAATAACAATATGTGGCGACTTGACTATTCTTCAAAGATACAGTGAAATGTCTTTCTTGGCGGTCGGAGCCTCGAGTCATATGACTTGGTTCAAGTCATGCACAGTGACTCTAGTACAAATCGAGTCATTTTACGCATTTGAAAAAATGACTATAGAGTCGAGTCATCTACGACTTCCGCAGGTGAACGGGCAGCATTGGGCGCTCACGACCACAGACAACCAGCACGGTGTAACTGCGATACCCACTGTCATTGAAAGCAATCATTCGGAAGGCGGCGTGTTGGCTTCCGTAGACCAAGACCAACCAGTTGTGATATCGGCTAACGGAGACAACCTCGGAATGCTTGAACAAAAAGGAAAGCAGGGTCAGGAGCAACTGCACGATAACTCTGACCATATTGGATTTGCTTTGAGCAACGAGGTTTGCCAGGTAACTAAGCTAATATCTCGCATCGGTATTGATTTTAGCATTGAGTACAAGGTTTCATGTTAAAATATGTAGCCTATCCAGATAGTAGGACTATGCCAGGATTTTTCGTCAACTAGGCTTGACTCGAGTCAAGCTGACTACCAAAAAAATTACTGCAAAAATCAAATTACAAAACTCTGGACTGTACACAACAATTCCAGTTTTGTAGATATACAAAGTTTTTTTGAAATCTCGGGTAACTAACTGATGATTAGGGCTGAGCGCAATTATCTGAGTCCTTAAATCCGAATCTGGTGTTAATTTTAATGATTCGAGTCAGTTGGTGAAAGATCATGCTATTTTCCACTGTAAATGCCTTGAAACCTCTATTGGTGGTATCTAGGCATACGAAACATATGCTACGAAGCTATGCACGTTAGCGAAAATCACATATATGTAATGTCGTAATTGACCCACAGCGTTGTTATGAAGTGCAGTGTAATAGGCATGGTCGAAAAAATCCAATATTATATGTGAATGTTTATGTGGTGTAAAATTGGCATTATATTCTTTGCGGTAGCGAAAATGTACATATTTGAACTTTATGTAAACTTGAATAATATATTCCTATTAAAGTAAAGCCGAATATTTTCGGCTGACACTCGTCAGGGGTAATTGCCAGCAACTAGTAGAGATTTCAAAAGAACATTGTATCTCAACAATCGTAGCACCAAATATGACGTCGCCGGCATAAAAGACATCGTATTATTCATATTTGTTGATATCGGAGTTTTCGTGTAGCAAAAAGGGTAATTTTAACAACTAGTTCACTTGTTAAAGCAAAGGTTTTGATGTGGGCCGTCTCAAATCGATGTATATATGTAAGCATGAAATTTGCAGAAATATGACGTAAATAGTCAATTTTTTATCATCAAACAAACTTTTTCCTTTTCCAAACGACTTGCAAATATTGTGACGTTAAAATGTTCGCTTTCAATCGTATTTTTTTCAGTCTGTAGCAGCCTTGCAAGGTTCGTCTCACCCATCAGTCAGTAGGATCATATTATCGACATCGTCTGACGTTCTTGAGGAGCATGGCTCGACAGGTGAAATATATTTCTATTCGGTCCGATCCTATCGTATAAACTTTTATATATTTCATTTGCAGCAATGGTCCATATACCTGTTTCCGTTTATGAGAAGATCGCCAGCAGTATACAGGTGGGTGGCATGTGCAGAGGCTAAGCAAGTGAAAAATTTTCAACTTTTCCAAGGTCGATTAGAGTTAGAATTATGGCTACACGGTTAGAATTGCTAAATTTGCAAAAACTTGGAAATTGAATTATATTCCGAATAAGGAAGGAATACCGGCATTATGCTGTAATTAGTCCGATTAGACAACTAGAACCAAACAAATGTTATTTATTTAATTTAATAATATAATAGTGTTGATAATAATTATATAATTTTATTTGATTGCATTCGATAGGATCCCAGCCTTGCTGGTGTCGGCCGCAGGTCACCGGAAGATCAGCTGGGCCAGCACGACGCGATGGACATGGACACAGGGCAAGGCTCACCCGGCGATGTAAACTTGGATTCTCTTCGCGTCGACGCCTGACTTGCCAGCCAAATGTGTATAGCCTTTTCTTACTGCTGCTACTATTTTTTTTGTTCATGCATACGAACATTCTACTATTCGTTCTCCATTGTGTCATGTCTGATTTTGTTGGCCGGAATTATTGATTTAAGTTATTTTGAAGACTTGGGAGTTTGTGATACTGTGGTGGGCACTAGGGAAGCGGTGTTTTTCACTTTTCTGCGGGACTCGTGAGAAGAGTGGTTGAATGGGGGCTTGATAGTTAGACAGACTGAAGTTTGTTTTCAAAGTAAGTGAAAAGAATTGAGTTAATGTTAGCCAGTGGTACGACCGCTTAGTGATCAAATAAGCTGGTCGTGCGCAGGCTTACGAATCCAGAGTTGTGTTGTAAAAAGTCTGTTGTAATGATATGTAAAACATAGGGTTACCATACGTCCTTTTAGAAGAAATGTCCTCATTTTACCCTAAAATGTCCAAAAAGATCACAAAAGATGTTAAATTTTGGCATAAAAGCTAAACGACGAGTTACGTGGGAGTCCTATCTGAGAAATTAAACTTTTTTTAGTCAGAACTAGATTTCCAGTAAAGATTTCAAAATCATCTGTTCTCAATTACGGTAAACTATCTTTTATGGTTTGAAAAAAGCGTCCTCCTTTTCTGATTCCAGGATTTGGTAATTGGTAACCCGAGTTACCATACCACACGTCCTTCTTATTAGGAGGATTTATCCTACCTTTTCAGGAAATCGACTATGTCCTCCTGATTGCGATAAAACGAAGAGATACAAAGGCATTGAAGCGACTTGGAGTAGTCTTTCAATATAACACCCACCTCTGCCTAGCTAGAACCCGTAGATAAGAGACATGAATACAGTCCATCCTCAAGATTACCGGACCACGACTGACCTATCGATCTCGCTTCCCATGACATGCCGCCCTATTTCTTGTCGCATTCTTTTTCTATACTATCTTCTTTACTTTCATTCAGTGTGCATGCCTCCTCTTTACATCGCCTAGGCCAAGGTGGGTGTCAGATTCCATAGACTACTCCTTGTCGCTTCGACATCTTCCTTTCTTTTCATTGTATCGCATTTTTGTGGTGTATTGAACTGATAAAATTGCTAATAAACCAATGATGATGATGATGATGATGAATAAATTGCACATGCATACTGCACGAAAAGTATCAGGAGATAATTGACCTAAAGAAGGCTCTGGTAATCATGCTATCCTTTCATTATACCGCGATTTTGTTTTGATTTGATGAAAATGTTAATAAGATGATGAATTGATGATGATGAGATGACCTGCCACCCCGACGATAAACTATGTGACTCGTTAGCATAATCTAGCGACCTTCGATTTACAGAATCGAATATGTTCTATCTTTGAGGATACGCTACGCTCTTCGGTTCACATCAAGTCGAGATCTTATCTGGTAGGGGTAGGTAATGAAAAGGGCGTTCTAATAGATGCTGTAACTTATTGGAAGATTCACGAGGAATAACGGAATATTTCCCATCATTTTGAAACAAGTCTACGGTAAAGTATTGATAACTCCTGCCTGCTGTCAATGGTATCGATTCAGATGGGTCAGAGATTCCATTTTTTCAAGCGTACATCCTCGTTGACATTTCTATATTATACTCTGCTTGCGTGCTCTAATATTTGAATCAACTATGTTATTGCGTAAGTACTGAATACGATCTACATTTTTCAGTGTTTAGCATTTACCGCGTCGTATTGTAGTCCGTGGTGAAACATCATTCAAAATCGGATTTATGAATTAGATACATGATTGCATACGATGCTGTGCTGTGGAGGTCAGCAAAGCGGCAATGTCCACTGCGAAGTCATCTTATTAGACGGATCTGTGTTGTCATTTCGTGATAACATCCATTTCAAGAAGACCGATAAGACTTTGAAGATATTTGAGGCCGTTTGCAGTCACTTGAAATTGGAAGAGAGAGATTATTTCGGGCTAAACTACAATGACATTGAATCGCGCACGCATTGGTTGGATTTGTACAAAAGATTTCGCGATCACGAAGGATTTGATGTCTCCGAAACGGAACACCAATTTCATTTCGGTGTTAGATTCTACGTTTCCGACCCTACCACTATTCACGATCAAATCGCAAAGCACCAATTTTTTCTACAGTTACAAAAAGACGTATCTTCCGGAAAATTGAAAGTGGAATCAAGAAAAGCAGCTGATTTAGCAGCTATCGCGACGCAAGCCGATTTAGGCGATTTCAAAATCGATTTCCACCGTCAAGGTTATCTTAGCGCCGTCCAATTTATTCCGAATCAACAAAAATCATTCACGGACGACGTCGAGAAATTACACGCTAAATTTCAAGGATTGTCGACAGAAAACGCGGAACTAATGTATCTCCGAAAATGCCGTCAGCTTGAATTGTACGGTGTAGAAGTACACTCAGCTAAAGACGAGTACGGTCACGACTGTGTGATTGGATTATCTTTTAAAGGGATCGAAGTGAGGAAAAACGCCAGAAAACTCAAAACTCATTACTGGCCTTTAGTGAGCCACATTGAGTTTAAAGACAGAGAAATCCGCCTGCAAGTACGCAGTAGAAATTGTAATGAATCGGTGTATACATTCACGACGTCAGACCGAACAGCTTGCAAAAGATTATGGAAACGCGCGATTGAGCATCACGAGTTTTTCCGATTACGAGCTGATCCGAACGCGCCGCAAAATCCAAAACCTCACCCCGAATGGACTCCTAGACGAGAAAATTTAATCGGAGGAACCGCGATCGATGATCAGACGAAACGCCAATGGCGGTCTAGCACTAGATCTACAGCCACGGTGACCAGCATGCAAGATTCAAAACCACTGCACACCAACACAGACCGCGGCCATGAATCGGAAGGTCAAAACTTATTAGAGCAACAAGGTCTATTCGGTATCGAAGGTAATCGTAAATCAAGCCGAATGTACATCACTCCTAAAAGTGAAAGGCGCGCGCGCAACCGACACCTTCGCTCTTTGAGCGATTCTGAAAATAAACAAAACCGAATTAAATCAGGAGGGCGGTCTAGCGGCGATGAATCGGATGCGTCAAGACGTCACAGGTCTAGAAATCATTGTCGTCGATCCCGCGATCACACCGGGACTGGAAATGGCGGCGTATACCACACTGACACAGAAGCCCTCAAAAGAACGAACCTTGTGCATTCCCCGAACGGTCGTAAGCGATCTGAAACTGAATCGCTCTTCAACGATGGCCGTACACAACAAAATAAGCTCAGAAAAGCACAAAATCGATTGTCGAGAGAAGATGTACGCGCTCAACGCGCGTTATGGCAGCAAATCAGAAAGCAGAATGAAGATTTAGCCGATTATTCTCCTGAGCAACTCAACGACATACCCTATACTGAAGTAAGAACAGATGGCAACCCTCTCCCTGTACGAGTGCGTAAACACGGCCGTGGTGCTATATCACCCCGTTCGAGACGTTCTCGGGCTTCCGTTACTAAAGACTACATGTCCGGAGACTTTATGGTTCCGTCTCTCCAAGTTACTACTTCAAAAGAAGCGGATCAAAGCAGATATGACGACAGGATGAGGAAAAGTACGTCGAAATCATCCCTCAACAAATACTCGGTGCCCGCGAGTTCACAGCAGGTCTGGGACACAAGAAGCAAAAAGTCGAAGACATGACGTGATTTGCACTGGAATTTGCAGTTGTGTAACTAAAGTTCAATGTCCTTGTTGATGAGATACTCTATTGCAATTGTGAGTAGATGTGGTTAGATAATTTTATTATGGTATTGCTGGGCACAATGGTTCTGAGAATTCTCGCATCTGAACCGGGTATTTATTGTAATGATTCGAGTGGAATAATGAAAGATTATTCTTTTGAATAGCCTAGTGAAATTTTGCGCTTCTTGAATACTAAGAGTTAATTTTTCAATGAAAATTATAGTTTATTGCAATAGGCATAGGTCATAAAATTCGCATACTCGATTTTGCCAAGTGCTAGTCGCGGGAAGCGCGTTTTCATGTTATATTTTTGCTTTTTAAAATGTTTTTGTAATCTTTTTCAATGATCAGGTTCATTCAATCTAGTGAATCGTTGGTAATAACGGGAGAATTGATTGTTTCAATTTCATCCTCACATTCCTACTCCAGGGCATAATAATTCAGCCGACCGTAACATTCTGAGATATGTCAACATACAAAATCATGTTTTACAAGGGTGATGGGTGAGTCATGATGGGCTTTGGTAGTTGGATTCATCATCCAGTATATAGTGCTGCTAAAATAGTCTTTTCGTTACAATTGATTAGATTTATATCTGAAACACCGTCACTTGTATAGATCAGATTGCACTGATTTCAAGAAGAATCTAAAGAGTATGGTCTACAATGATAAGAGACTGGCTTTTTTATTAAAATTTGTTTTAAACTCTACACTCAAGCTGCTTATTTTGAAGGCAAAATTGATTTTTTATCAACAGACCGAATTATATTATTGCCGAACACCTTAAATATTTGGTAGGTTGATTAGGCCTTTGGTCGATCAGCACTTCATCATATCAATTTTTGTGTTATGAAATCTAATTTTGTACTGTCAATCTCTAGTACATCCAATTGTGTACTTTGCCATTGAATTCTAGAGATTTTGTTCAATTGATACTGAATTTCAACAATCAGCTGCCAAATCAGCCTAGTAACGTGCATTGCATTTTACCTTCCATGACATGTATGAGATTTAGCTTTCGATATTGAAAAGATGAATGTTGATATGTACAATACACACTGAAAAACTGTAGCAACGCACGATATAAATATACCGAAATGTCGGTGTACAGTACAGCCCGCCTCGTGTAAATACAGGTATTATTATGTGAAGTATCAATGTGAAATATCAATATTCCCACCACGTCTTCGCAAAATGTTTTCATATCCACAGATTCTCCTCATATTTCTCTATTCACAAAAGGCACGATTTATGGGGTTACAGTCAAATCACCACCTGTTCAGTCATTGTGTCGGATAACAGGTGTGGTGACAAATTGACAATGTATTCGTGTATATTTTGCAGAACAGCTAGGGTTTTGTTTAAGATTGAATTACTGTACTACATTGTATGGTATTTTTAATCGTCTGCTTCTATGTTATTCACTTCAATATCAGCATTAGCTGAGCGTGGTATTTTATAATTAGTGTAACTTGAATATCGAAGCTATTTTTTGGTATGTCATTGCGTGTTTTGTAGTCTTCCAGTTTGATCTAGGCCAATACCTGTGAAGCTGTGATATCAACATTCATTGTATCGTATGTGTAGGATCCCTATATATGATTTTTGAAACATAACGTATTTTTCTAAAAATGCGAGCAATGTGTATTGTCATTATCTTGCCTATTGGGCTGTCTCTCTATTTCCCCCGATAAGTCAATTACGGTGTAAGATTTACGGCAGTTTCTGGCATTATTAAAAAAGGCTTAGGCTTGTTGAAATGTAACGTAGTCCGCGGATGTTTTCAATGTTATTGTCTATCTCATAGGCTTGAACAATTTCCAAATTAATAAGAATAGATGCTATACAGTAGCCTACTCTTTTGTTCAGTAACTTTGTGATATGATTGTTGATATGTAATGTTCTTTCCAATTCTCTACTAGTTGCTGACGATTACCCCTGACGAGTGTCAGCCGATAATATTCGGGTTTATTTCAATATCAATATACTACTCAAGTGTGTATTGAAGTTCTGTACCTCCGAGAAGCTCGTTAAAAACCATAGGTTGCTTCATAGCCTATGAAAGTGTACTGTAAAACGTGCAGTTATGTGATTTGGTATTTGTTTTACATCTGTAGTAGCCCTACCTATTTAGTTAATTTGTTTGTTGTAATTTCCTGATTGTATTTAACGAGGGGTAGACATTTACAACCTATGTTACAATGTAATGTGGCACACATTTTATTAGTCCATCATGCCTTCGGGCATTGTGTCGGGCTTGTTTATAATTAGCCACTGTTTTAGGAATGCNGGNGTGATTTTTCACACNCGAAACTTGGCTAAAAATGCACTTTTCACCNGGTTATCATGTAATTTNTTGGTTTCTATCGGTGCTAATACCGTTTTTTGTAAGCTATTTGTGCGTGAAAATCTGAAATTACACTCTTGTGTTTGCTNGACGNGTCATTTTGCACTTTCTTTTTGTTTAAGTGTAAATAATATGTTTTCACATGACATTTATATCCTTTACTGTTAGCTCATATAGTAGCTTGGCTANTATNANATATTNTATATGAATCGTGGATGCGTATATGAACAAGATATCAATATGACCGCGCCAGAGTCTTCGGAAAGTAAACAGATCAATGTTGATCTGAGCAAACGCAGATGTCCACAAGATACTTGAAATGTATTGACTGGAGGGGGTTGAAACACTTCTTTTTTGGTAAGAAAGTCATTTGCTTATGTTTAATTAAATTACATAAGTAGTTGGCTAGAAGTGATTGAATCTCATGATTGACTCAAATCCCGGTAATTGGTAATTCTCGGTAAAATCTGTGACTCGCCTTGAAAAGACCTAGTGTTCTTGTATAAATGCCAAAGGTTGTAAAATTGTATGACGTCACAAATTTGTGTTGAAATCCCCCACGATAGTATTGGGTATAAGTGATGGATATTGCTAATGATAAAATTGCTCAATTCATTCGATTTCGTCCAATTTTTGAAATCTACCTTCTGCATCTTGGAAAGTAAAGAGGTTACCAATTTTTTTCAATTTTGACAATTTGCATCGTTTCCGCGAGTTAAATCTCAACTGCATTTTGATAGGCCTACTGGAGATATTTTTAAGCTGCCCTGGTAAGTAGCAGGTGTTCTTGTATGCCAGTGAAATTATGTCTTGCTACATATCGGTAACCGAAGCCCTGAATCCACACAACACACAGTAGGGCCTACAGATTTGCGAAATATGATATCAATCAACATGAAAATTTTGTCGCTGTGGTGTCAAAGTAGCTTGTGTGCGTTTTACTCATTTGGAGATAATTATCTCTGTGTTAAGTTTTTTATTTTCTTTCAGCAATATCTTGACCATGGTTAACTTTAAAACAATATGAAAAACTGCCAAGAAGTGGCAGAAAAATTCTGAAAATCGTCCAAATATATGACTTTTTATCAATTTGAAAAATGGATCTCTAAATTTGAAAAAACGTACTATAGCGACTTTGATTCTACCGCGACGATTTGAGCTAATCACAATTCCGGATTCCACTATACTGCAATTGACTCGGCCTATAAATAGAGTGTTACGCGCTAGAAGAACTTTGATCGTTCCTGTCTGATTCATTCAGCTCTTGTATTCTCCCTTTGGAACTGTGGTAATTGATTTTTCATAACTTCTCATGGATAAAATGTGATTTTCTGATCCATTCGTGCTACATGAACCGTGCAATTGCTGGCTTTGCCTAAATACCTGTAATAGGTTGGGATGGGCACTACGAATGAGTGAAGAATCCAACATCCAAGTCGGAAAAATAATTTGGCCACAGCGTTAGATTAGTTCCTTCTCGCTCCCATACTTTCCTTGAGTGTGTGAAAAGGGTCATCACATCAAGCTTAATTCTATTGAGGCCATTCCATGTCAAAAATAAGCTGACAAATGACTAGACAAGGTGGTCACATTCCCTGTCAAGGAGTCATTGCCGAAGGATAATAATCTAATCTGGTTTGTGGTTCCTCGATGATGTAGTTTGACATTGCCCTTTCACGAACCGCCTAGAACTAGGACCCCAGATTAAGAACCCCTGGACTTAAACAAATTGTGAGTAAAGATTTGGCCAAATCCAGAGTTTCATGAACCAAGTTTCAATCCAAACCGTTAAAAACATTTAGCCAAATTCACTGAAATTCAACTCTAGCCTTATCCGAATCCCAGCAGTAATTGTTTTGGAATCATTTTTTGCTAGCTAGGCCACCACTTGACCACATGTTATCTCTGTTTATCCCAGAGTCTTCATTTTAGGATTAAAACTAGCTTACTGCTGAGGGGTATTTGCTGAAAATCACTGACCCCGGATTTATGGGTCATGTGTTGTTACCAAAACATGACTGCATGCCTTCTGTCCAGTGTTGTGTGAATGAAGCAGCTGGGCAAGGCCAGAAAGTCAAATATGAGAATTCTGGCTACTGAGTAAAATACCTATCGCGAAATGCTAATCTAGGTTGGTAAATTTTTCGAATCTAATATACTTTCCATAGCTAAGATTGCATGCAAGTTTTGTTATGAATAAATTGTGGGTTTCTCAAGCGGGCTTATTTTTATCACCGTATGTCGTTGTTTTGATTGTGAATCTGAATTATACTTTTTAAGACATATTCAAGCATCTCAGCTTGTGTTCGAATTGCTATGGCTGGATTATGATAAGTGATATAGCTTGAATCATATCCGCGAGCAAGTCAAAAAGATATGGTACGCATGGTACGTTGTTGACTAGCGATATACATTTTTTAATTTCTCGCCAGCTTTACACCTTTTGACAGTCTCAAGGAAGAAATGCAAGTTGATATAGAGAAAGTTGCGAAATGGGACCATGTCTGCTTCAAAGATTTATGAACGCTGTGTCCACTCCTGATTGCACATGATTTTATCGGAATGATGTTTTCAACGTGTTCCAAAATTGCATTGTATATCATGTCTTTCTGTATTCCAAATTTGAGCTCTGTTATATGAATATTCAATGAAATTTTTTCAACATTTTTGAAATTTCTTGCCATTATATCTGAATTTATCGACAGTGTTTCCATTAGAAACTGTTCCGCGAAGGAAATCAACACTCTTAACTCTTCAAGTTGTAAACTCGAATGACATTTTCGCCGTTTTCTGCCAGCTCGTAACTTACCTATTATAAACTATTTTAATTTGTGTAATATGGACCTGTGAAACGCGAATCATTGAATATGGACGCCGCAAAGGATTCCGATGGCAATCAGACGATCGTCGATCTGAGCAAACCGAAATGGCCGCAAGACACCTACGCCGGCCGGGCCAAACATTTCTTCACTGGTAAGGCCGAGTGCCTACATGCAATTTGTTGATCATTTGATTGGAACCTCTGGTTCTTATAATTAGGGCTGTGGACAAATATTCGAGTCCTGGAATCTTAGTCAAGTGTTAATTCCAATGATTCGCATCCACTAATGAGAGGTCATTCTATCAATTACATAAATTATTGTGCCCAAGAGTTGATATATCAACAAAAATTATAGTTTCGATATTATTTTCCACTGTGCAAGCCTTGAAACCGTGCTTGGTTGTATCGCATCATACGAAACATGTACTTGTATTTACGATCTGCTGTATTTATGGATTGAGCTTTATCGTTCGTATGCCATCAATGTTGAAAACGGTAAAAATACTCGCTATCAAAATGCTGCAATTGAATTGTCCCATAATGGGCTTGATAGCCTGCATATGTTACACAAAGTAGTTGCCTGATGATAACTGATTTGAAGCCGAGTGGAGCTCATCTATCATCATTCAAGTTGCTTGTACTTATGGATTATTCATTAAACATAATTGCAGTTCTAGCCACTTGTGATATCCAGAGGTGGTCAGCAATTGAGCAGTTTTAATTTTTTGCAGAAATTGAGTAGGTATTGCCATTTGCACTCTTTAGCCTACTTAAGTTATTGTGTCTTTTGACTATTTTCCCTCGACCGACAAGATATACAACGTCCTATACCTGTAATGAACAGTTTTTCAATGCAAAACTACTTCCTTTTTAGACTTTTGGATTTTGTGTGAGAGAAAGCAGTATGATATGTTACAATCACATTCATGAGTGAAATTGTCATAACGGCTAGGTGATATAGTCCACGTATCTCGGTAACTGAATGTGTTTTTAAAGATTGAACCTTATTTGCTGTGGCATTATTAGCCATTTTGTGTTGGTCGTGAAGACGCGTCGTGTAATTCCGGAAGTTGACACCTTTCATAGTTTACGTACTTCGACCTAAACTACTTCGTGAAATCATGTAAGCACTTTTCAAACCGTCATTACTCATAACCTACTTCCACTATAGCTATAGCTACATTTGGTTCAGTGTAGTTCTGAGTCTATGATAGCGCCTCTCTAATTAATCATGATGCATTACCTTCATTTTTAGTCACCAATCCACTGAATCTATTACTTTCTTCGAAAGATCTTGATGAAGCCAAAGATATTGTATTGCGATATTCGTGAGTCCACTTTTACTGTCGTTCGTGTGTGAATAACACAGCTGGTTTGAGTTGCCCACGCAGCCAGCAAGCAAGGTCTTGAATATGTTTGCTTTTCTGGACGCTTTTAGCAATGTCGCCAGAACAGGGTCGCTTGAACATTCCGTGAAGGTGCTATGGTCTGAGAAAACACTGGTGCACCTACTGCGAATACTGTCTGTGCCGTACATGAGTCTTTTTAGAAAGCCCGGTTTTGAACTTGAACTCGAAAATTCTAGTTTTAATGGTATTTTCCACTGTAAAATCTATTAACCTTGATCGGTCATATCGAAACATGCGGTGCAAAGTTGACCAATGAAAATGACACATCTCTGAAGCGGTGATAAAGTCGCAGCATTGTCACATAGTGCAATGTATGTGAGAAAAATGGCCAAATAATCTTTAACGTGATGTAGAACCGGCAGTATTTTCTTTGTAGTCGCATATTTGAACTTTTTGCATCATTTATACTGTTATGACGTCAAAATCAGTGAAACTCGAATACACGTCTCGAATCCTAATATTCAATTCAGTATTGGATCACTCTGGCACTCGATTTTGGTAAGACCTTGCCATAAATATGCCAGTCATCCATTTTAATCACAATCAAGATTCGCACACCCTAATTTTTACTGGTCTAGGCTCTAAATCAAATAATTTTAACCTTAATAACTTCCTGTGTACAAATGTTGTTTCAGACGCGGAGAAAGCCTCACTGGTCTTACGGAAGACGACCTTTGGCGCGCCAAATATCGCTATGACAGCGCCTTTCATCCCGATACAAAAGAGAAAATGTTTCTAATTGGTAGGATGTCGGCTCAGGTGCCAATGAACATGACAATAACCGGTTGCATGATGACCTTTTATAGGTATTGTTGCGTTGCTTCATTTTTTCTTGCTACGTCTATGCTCAACTTTTTACATCTTTGCACGATTATCTTGCTCTTAATTCTCTCAATCTCCAAACTATACAATTGAATAGGATATTCATATTGAAATGAACCCGAATATTTTCGACTGACACTCGTCAGGGGTAATCGTTAGCAACTAGTAGAGAATAGGAAAGAACATTGTATATCAACAATCTTATCACCAAATATGACGTCACCGTCATAAAATTTTGAAATATCGGGACAAAGAGAGCAAACTAGAATGGCGGATTTTGATGAAAGTCAACTCCAAGGCACACAAATGAAAGTGTGAACGGCCTGTCGTTGAAATTTGTCGTTTTGATAATTTTTGACGCAAACAGTATTATCCAATAAAAGTTGGTCAACGACAGAATTCTTGACCTTTGCCTGTTCTGAATCAAGCTACTTGTGATGAGCCAAGGGTGAGCTTTTCTCCGAGCGTGATGCTCGTGCTCTTATAACTACGGGGACTTTTATGCGGTCCTGCAAACGTCTTGTCCCTCTTTCCATGTAGTGTAATGTGCCAATGGGATTGTGGCTACATGGCAAGAAAAATATTTGGGTTCATTTCAATATGAATTGTACTTGAAGTTCTGTACCTCCAAGAAGCTTTTCAATAGGATACCATACATATTTAAACACCGTTATGACTCCAAAGCAACCTCTTCGATGACTTTATTTTCAGGACGACACCTGCCGTCATATTC
>ATSW01125582.1:0-11072 GCA_000444245.1 Botryllus schlosseri | reverse complement strand
GTCTCAGACCGCTGGATTACGTTTGCTGCCAGAAAAGCAATCGCAAGCGCTCTTGGATATTGTCGACGAACTTTTTGAACAATCCCCCTTCAAAGTGAGCAAGGAGCCCGTTTCTATTATGGATGGCACAGACGAGGGAATCTTCGCGTGGCTTACTGTCAACTACCTCTTGGATTTAATCGGCCATGACACAGTGGGGACTATCGATCTTGGAGGTCAGCTTCACTGTTGTCTTAGACCAGTTTAAGAAAACAAAATTCGTTACATTTCGAGAATACAATTTAGTGACATTTGGCAGTGAAATAGGTGCAAGCATAAGCCAAGTCGCATTTCTTTTCAAACAAAACCGGACAGTTAAAATCTCCTCAGTGGATTTTATTAAGACTTCGTCTTGCAGGAAATACGATGAAACGACGTATAACACATCTAATATCAAAAAGGCAGCATCAAGTATAGTTTTGATTTTGGATAGTTCACCGGTCCGCAAAATTTATTTTGAAAAAAGGTTGAGAACCACTGTTCTAGAAAAGTCTTTGATTGGTGATGTTGGTTGTTATTTACAGAACTGCAGGCTGAGTTGCTAAGCTTGCTGCTGGGTATTTGTAAAATATTGCCACATCTATCCAATTGAATCTAATGTTTTTTGATTAGAATCTTTCATTCAAATTTAAATTATGACTGAAGATTGTAAATTTCCATACTCAACGTTACTTTATCTTAGGGTTTACCAAGACTCTTTCTCCTTTTAGGTGGCTCTATGCAAATTACATTTTCGCCTGTCGAGAGGAAGACATTGGAATCGGCTCCTTACGATTACATACACGACGCGTCGGTGTTTAACCACGGAATGAAGGTTTACGTACACAGTTACTTGGGACTGGGACTCATGTCCGCACGACAACAAGTGCTTGGGAAGGCAGGCGATGTTACATCGGTGTGCATGCCTGGTGATTACAACGGCTCGTGGAAGAACGCAGGGTCGCAGTAAGTTGTTGTATTTGTGATTTTAAGTATGCTGCAATTCCTATGCGGCGTTGTTATTTCTAAGGGCTTGTTGCCTTTTATGTTATCACAATGCTCAGGGTCACCTGCCGCATGTTGATACAAGGTTGCTATCAACATATGACATTTAAGTAGCAATGTTTCCACCGAGGTTTATTCCTGAAACAATATTTGTTGCCTCATGAACCAATGAAGATTGACTCCAACCCGGGTTAACTTGCTAGTGGTGGCCCAACGGAGATTTTAGATTAGATATAAAAGTAGGGCTCACAAATATGATTACAGCTTCCAAGAAATTTAATTTCTGCTACTGTGTGAGGTTATTAATACATGTTTTGGATGGTGTCATATTACCAATTGAGGTTTCGAGGCTTCCACATTCGGTAAAACGCAATGAAACTGTAATCCTCGTCGATAATATAACACTAAGTTAAATGGGACGAAAAATTTCAGTAGGCTACCGTTACTCGAAAAATTATCTCTCCTTGTCACTATACTTTACTCAAATCGTAAAAATTAATACCCGCTTTGGACTCGAATCATGTGGCCAGTCCTACTCGTAATATCCTGAGGACGACAACCTGGACTTACGTTATCATGTCAAATCGCATCACATTCAGCGCTGATTTTTTATAATCATGACATATCGTCACTATGGAACTAGAGTAGCTTATGTCCGTTTTCAACATACAAGAAAAATAAAGACCAAAAGAAAACAGTACTTGCAAAAACTTGATTGTCTAAAACGTTAAAATTAGACCTAGCCTGCCTAGCGAGTAAATTATTTGGGTATGAGGCATAACCGCAATCTAGTTAGGAACTGCCTAAAATAGCTGGTGATATGGAAATAAGGCATGTATTTCCGTTTAAATGCTTGCTGCTGTGTGAGCAAATCAACTGCACATTGTTCGATGCGGTGCGAGATGACAAGACCGGGACCGTTGATTTCTACACGCGCTGGAATTTCATCTCGTCGTTTGGCGAAGTGCTTTCAATTAGCAAGAAGCAAAAGTGCTCTGCACCATAGCGTATGATCGCGTCGCGATCTCGATATGCCGCTGAGATATGTGTGTTCATTTGTACGTCAAATGGAGCGATCGTTTGTAATTTGATATGCATATGGCATACTGATGATGTCTCTGGGGATCTCATGTGCAAATGAAATGTATTTTTGCTATGATCGTGTACGTGCGAACCGGCATAATATACATCATAATGGTAAAATTTCATTACAAGGAATCTTTTCCGATCCATGTATGATAGATATTATCCGCACGTCCTTGACCCTGATAAATAGAAGGTACTCGGTAGCTAAATTGGAAAAATTTGTGCCTGCTTTTACAGTGTCTTGAGTAATTAGTGATATTAAACGATTACGAGTCGCTCAAACAGTATATATTTGGCATTTACACAGCTTTTTTTAATTAATTCTGCCACATTGATGGTGTCACCGTCAACCCCAGGCAGTTGCAATTATCGTAGACCAGTGGTTCTCATACTGAGGGGCGCGAAACCATCTGAAGGAGGTCGCAAAGCTGCGGTAAACTGAAATAAAATCTCGCGCTATGCGCGATTTGCCTTCAATTCATAGTTATTGCTCTGTGTATTGCACGAATTTCATATTTCAGAATCATCTCATCTACAGTTATAACCTTCCCTGCCGTCAAGCTATCCGTTGAAATGGCCGGCATTCTGGTTGGATTTTGCGATATGACGATAAGGGGGGCACAAAATTTTTCACTATCATGAAGGGTGACGTGCAATGTTCCCTCTAAGCTGCGCAAATGCGCAGTGCTAAAACGGTCTCTGCGCACAGAAAATCTCCGTTGCGCACAAAAAATCCGAAGTGATGACTTTTTTTTAGTCGTGACGCACTGTTGTCCAAGGGTCTGCGCAGTAAGTTGGTGATCGTGCGCAGACTCGTCAAAAATTAGAGGGAACATTGGTGACGTGTCTAAAAACGTTTGAGAACCACTATCGTGGACGATTAATTTTTGTGCATTCGATCGCTCAACACGCGTCGTTCTGCCCAGATACAACATCAGAGGCGAAATGTCGGGTAGAGGCAAATTCGACGCGTGCTACAAAGAGGTCAAAAAGGCGATCGGAGAGAAAATAAACAGACCTGACGAATTGAAGCGAGAGACCTTTTACGCCTTTTCCTATTTCTTCGATCGCGCGGCCGAAAACGGCCTCATACACCCGGAAGACGGCGGAATCGTGGCCGTCGGAAAGTACGCGGAGACCGCGGAGAAAGTTTGCGACTCTGACAAGCACGATGCGGAGTCTCCGTTCATGTGTATGGACTTGGCTATTATCGCCACATTTTTAAGAGACGGTTACGGGTTGCCCGATGATATGAATTTGCAAGTGCGGAAAAAGATTAGGGGGAAGGAGAATAGCTGGGCGCTCGGTGCCACGTTTTTTTTGATGAACACAAAGTGATCGATTTGTTTTTAGACATTTCACTGTTTAGTGTAGGGGTTCCCAACCTTTTATACGCCAACAACCGTAATGACTCGAGTCACAACTTTTCTGCGAGTCCACTTGACTCAACTCATTTTCTTGAAAATGGCAGGTCTCCACCAAGTCATGTTCGACTAGTTCAAGTCTCGTATAGTAGGAACGATAATTGTAAAATAGGCCCGCTATCTATTTGCATAAACATATTGAGAGTGGTAAAAAAGAGTATATTATAAGTCCGGAGCCTTGGATATCACCCAAGAGTTACACAGAAGTGAGTTGAACCTGACTTGAACTAGATACTGAACAGTAAACAATATGACTTGGACTCGGACTCGAGTCTTAATACTGTGACTCGAACAGTTAGACAAGTTTCATCAGACTTTGTTCTATTGGAAAGGGTTGCTGAAATTGTAAACTCTTAATATTTATAAATCTGCACATCAACAAAGAAATTAAGCTCAAGATGAAAATGGAGTTTATTGCTGTACAGGTATTTATTATTGAATTTCAAAATATTTTATTGGCGATAAATTTGTTTATGGCCCCTCTGAAACATGCTCGTGGCTCACATGTTGGGAACCCCTGGTTTAGCGTATCATATTTTCTAGTACGTACCTAGGCACTGAATGCATTAGCCTGTCGTTTGCAAATCTTTCTATGTGCTTTATAAGGTGATATTTTTCATTTTCTCTTGCTCGTATCGACACATGTTAGCTTTTCTAACCGTAAAGGCTTTGGAAACGTGCCTGCAACTCGACTGAGTTAAAGATGTCGTTTAGTAATGTTTAACTGTTACACCCGTCTGTTTTCAGCTTGAAAAAAATGGCGCAATGCTTGTGGCGAGAGCTGCTCAAAAGTCCTTCTGGAACTGGTCAGCAGAAATGAAATTACTGCCTAAATTCCTGCGTAATTATGAGTAGAAATAGTGATTTTCAAAGTTTATCAAGCTGCAAGTTCGAAATTGAAAATGGGAGGTCGGAGAAGTATTCAAGTTGGAGTTTGACGACTGGAAAATTTTTAGCTTCTTGAAATTATATTACAATTAAGATAATGGCTGCACGATTTTTTCCAAATAAGATTTGAATAAGAATCACTGAATTCGCTGAAAGTTGGAAATTGAATTAAATTTCGAATTAATAAGAAATTTAGACGAAAATCAAGTTATTTCATGTATCAATTGTCTGCACCCAAGCTTGGCTTTTATCGCGCTAACAGTTGTCTTGTCCTGTAGCCTTTTCAAGGAAACTGTAAATTAGATTATTAATAATAATATAGCATAGAAACATTTCGTCGATTAGAACGTGATTACTGGCATTATGCTCTAATTAGTGTAATTAGACAGATGGAATTATCTAGGCTGCCAAGTTTCATTCGAGTGAATTGGTCGGGACGAGGCGTCGCAGACCATGGTACGTGGCAGATGTCCTCGCAGTTTTGCCGGTAACAGTAATGCTAAGCTACTTGACNAAATTTGAGACGTTAAAAGTAATAGTTTGTCTTCAAANCTGTTAAGTGCGATTAATTTNAGAATTTTTAGTATGTAGTGGAAGTACANACTTGAATAATGCAAAAAGTCCAACAACTTTTCTTCAATTCGCTGTTCTATCCATTTCGACAATTATTTTCNGACTGTNTTGTGAGCTGTTNTGTGTTCGTATGTGTTGAATGACCGCAACACTGCTGTCGCANTAATGCCCGTCCCATTATTTTCTAATAACCAGAACGCCTCGCAAGATTTTACTGTACTTTTTCAGATGTTCAAAGTTCTCNGNAATTCCATCCATCCNGCGAAACTAACGCCTTCACGAAATTATGCTGGCTGTGATATCTCGTACATCCTTTACTGTCGAAAACTCGGCNAAGTAGTGGGATAAAAAGCATTGTAGTTTATGTGACCGTGATCGATAATGCATTGTTCACCTTGAGGCTTGGGCTCCTTTGTCCCAGTTCTTACCATAGCGTCCAAACATCTTATGACGTAGCTATCCAATAGTAGGCAATATATCGACTGTACTAATGTAGGCACTCACAGTGCTATCCTAGTATAGCTGATATCCAACATGATAACTCATCTTACTTAGCATTTCGGCGCATCGTATCATTTCGTGTCTTTGAATCAATAGATGATTGTAGGTTGGGTTTACAGTGTTACACGCCCAGAAAAAATGCGGAGGCGTGGGCCGTTGCGTCAAGTGAGGTTTACGTGGAGGAGGTAGACGGCGTTTGTACTGATTAAATTCTGAATCTGTACCGTTATACCTGCGACTTGAGATCCGTTATTAGTCTTAATAATATCAATTCGATTCACGCACACAACAGAGTATATTACAGCAGACCCGTTCATACAGCGGGCGACGTCGATTACGATTACAGCAAAATCAGGAAGTAGTCGATTACGATTACATTAATTTCGCTTCGTAGAACTAGTCTTAGAATATGTATTGAAGACAATAAGGATGCGATGAAAATGCCTAATGAGATGACACCTTTCTTTATAAATGATACGTCATAATGTACCCATTGTCCAGCTTTATAGTGCTGGACGATTCATCGCACCCAACGATTTGAATTCTTGCCAGGATCGTAACTGTCGCACCCCTAACTCCCCAATAGGGTGGAAGCGAGCTCGTAGGAGACTTGAAAGTATTTCGTAAATCAATATTAATTATAATGAGTATTTCGAGAGATTTAATTAACTTTAAAATGTTCTTCAAGCTTCGCGATTTAATGTCTCTAGATCAGTGGTTCCCAACCTTTTTATCCTAATTCCCCACTTCCGAATTATTCCGAGCCTTCATTCCCCACCTAAAATCTCCATATCCATATCCACCCTTTAAAAAGCTACCTCCAATAACATTTTACAAGAATTTGTTTAGTAAGTAGTATGCCTACGTGCTATTGGAGATTGTTAAGATCCCCGGAATTGATCAGCACAAAATAAAATTAACACAACAGTAGGGTTACCATACCTCCTCTTTCTTCAGGTTTTTGAAAATGTCCTCCGAGGACGCCTAAATGTCCTCCTTTTTGGTCATTCGTCCTCCTTTACAACTTTTAGGGGTAAGATAGAGGGTAGATTCGAGTGAAAATGAGCATAAATGACGCTAAATAGGAAATTCGTTGTTCGAACGAAAGTGGCGACCTTATTTACCATTTTTTCTGAATTATAGTCCAGTATTCCAAGTCTGAAAATTTTTAAAAAGTGTCATCCTTTCCCGATTACAAAATATGGTAACCCTACACAACAGTGAACTGGTTACCGTAAATAACGCACTTCCGTAAATATAGGTATCTACCCCGGCGCACAGCCAACAGAAAAATAGGAGGGGTTTGAAAATTTCCCGAATGTTGTGGGGTAGCATCAATTTACATCCGTAAATGACGAATGGGTCAGATAAACCTCCTGGTGTTGAAGAACTCAGGCGTGCGATATATATATAAGCCGTCCTAAACTACACTTTCGCAGCATACTAAAAGAACTTGAAATAACATAAATATGTAATTTAATGTGTAACGAGTCCGGATGTGCTGTCAATTATCGAGTCCACGATCTCCGTTGAATACATGTTCAGCAACTGTAAAGAGTTTTTCAAAAGTGAGTCTATTCCCCACCAGTGGGGAATTCCCCACCATTTGGGAACCACTGCTCTAGATAGCTTGATTTTGAAATGCATACCTCTCCCCTCAAGACGAAACGGGCAGCGCCGTAACTGCCGCACCCCAAACCCCCCAATTGGTGGGGGCGAGCTAGAAGAGGGCCCAAAATTATTTCGTGAATTAGCATAAATTATGGAGTATTTTTTTAAATTTAAGCAACTTTATCAAAAATCAAGTATCTTGAATATTGGGTACTCTTCCCACAAGAAAAAATACGCAAGATTTATAGAAATGGGCATATCAGCGTCGGCCATTACCTCGCCGCGACGCACCAAGACGTATAAAGTTTTAGGCCCTGTAACATGCGACTGCAAGAAGTGTGCCAGAACGATCGGCAGCGAGAAAACCTTTGCCGAAAAGGACTGCCCTTATGCTGACCGATAACTTCGTTGTATATACAAAATACATTTGGGTTTAATAGTCCATAGGCGCCTAAATGACTGGCACCTAAATGTTCCTGTCTGGACAATCTGAACCTCACAAGATAAATACCACCCAGCCGGGAAAAATTATATGCCAGTGAAGAAATACCAATTTGAAATCGTGAGATCTTTTAGTTTAGTAGGTTTCGGCGATTGTATATTTTTGATATAGCAGACAGGTCACGAAATAACATCATGTAACGAAGTCATACCAACGGGTCCACCTGCCCGAATATGTTTAATTATTATTTACGGGCTCTACATTTTCGAAGACAACACCTGACTCAGCTCTACCGGTCGGTAAATCTGATTACGTGAGCAACTGAGTGTAGAGGACAAGAAATTGATAGCAATATATATCCAATTCCCGATCTTATTGACCGATTTTTATCTTGAATGATCGAAAATTTTCGCGCTTCGCGCTGGCTTACTATACCCAGTACATCTATACTTTCGTGGCAAAGTGAACAACGTTGTGGCGGCCTGGAGGGTCGGTTTGTCACCCTATGGGAGCCCAAGACTCCAGTTTTTTTGGGGCCTGACGAAGTGCTGTTTCGTTCCTGCCAACGGGTATACAATACATCCGGAAATGTTTATTTATTATTGAAGGGTCCTACCCTTTCAAACACACCTCACTCTGCTCTACCGGTAAATCTATGATTACGTGAGCAGAGAAAGGATAAAAATTGATAGCAATATATATGCAATTCGTAATGATATTGCCCGATTCAGTCATGAATTATAGAAAGTTTTCGCGCTTCGCGCGTTTATGCGATAAAAACTGCCTCACCAAACGGACACCCAATAGAGATGATAAGCAGCGGTAAACAACGTACAGCCTGAGGGGGGTCTGGGGGGCGAAACCCTCCAGAAGTTAGGTTTATCACCCTATGGGGGGGCCAGTACCAACGTTTTGGGGGGGCTGACGAAGTGCTGTTACGGCCCTGTTTACAGGCATTTCGGTGCCGGTCATTAACGCGCCAGGACGCACCAAAATTCATATGCAGTTTCGGCCAACTTGCGGCCTCACGAAGTGCGCTACCTGTGCGTCCATTATCCATAGCCGCGCAGGGTGGGCGTGACGAATATATGGTGTTTTCCTTCCAATCTGATCGCCACATTACAAATGTCACCTGGGGCACCCACAGGGGAATTGGGACGTGACAATTTGGGTGTGCGACGCACATTGCTCGTCTCTCGTCTCGGGAAAGTTTTTCATTAGTCTGCTACGTTTGGACGACTACAATATCTTTTGATTATATTACAGACGGGGGTCACGATCGAATTACCAACATATAATAAATTATAGTTATAACAATACCAGATATTATAGCTATGAATTACGTGCCCCCAGCTCTACCAGTAAATCTAACCATCGGGGGCTGAGAGAGGATTAATAATAATATAATAATGCAGTTACCAATATTATTGACGAAACTCAATGACCACACTATGGGGAACCAAGACAAACGTTTGGAGTGGGGGGGGGGCGAATATCTGTTTTGGTCCAGATTCTAGCTACAACCCACGCGCGCTAACATGGTGTATAAGCGTATAGCTATGGCGATAGGTCCAAATGTTGAGTAAAAAATTGCAAAGTAACGATGACACCCGTTTCTGGTAGAGTCATATGAGAATAAGATGAAGTGAACATAAAATTTGGTGTTCCAGTTCATACAAATACTGCAAGCTGTCATTCCGAGAAACAGCAAAGAACGGCTCGGTTATGATAAATATCAGCAGCTGTTGATTTTTATTGCTTCGTTGTGGAAAATTTCACATCTTTGTTCGATGTACGTATCTAAGTATGCCACTTACAGAGGCGACGCCTACTGCTCGCCAAGCAGCAACGGCCAAACTGCGTTCAAATTGACATAACCATACATATAAATACATAAGTTAGCATTTGAAAATATAGGCAGAATGGTGATTACATGTATTACGCTGCTGCGAGGTAGTGGTGTGTGGAGTGTATTGCTAACCTGAAATACAGCATGGCGGGTGTTCTTACAACTACACTGCAATGTAGGCCTCAAATATATATATATATATAGGGGAGATGTGGTACCGTTGGATCAAAAATTGGAAAATGATCGCTGGCCCCGAAATGTTCAGCCGAAAACAGCAGATCTTTTGCTGGCTCAGCACTTTGATACAAGCTCTACCTATCGCGCACATATACATGAATAGCCGTCTTTTCAAAAAATATTTATGGACGTTCAAAATTTGTTGCTCGAACGTGTCATCGGTCCCCACCCGGTGGGTCCAATGACACACGACCCGGGGACCTATGACACATGTACCCTAAAAAACTCAAATGTGACTACTTTTCTTGCTCAGTATTATAATCTAAGCTACAGCAAGCCAAAGAAGAATGTTTGGTCGCAACTGTCAAAAAATAGAATAAATATTATTTCAAATGTTGTCATAAAATCACGTTTCGATTTAGGCTCGGACTTATAAATTTGAGGGTACATACATATTGTCTGAAAATCGACAGTGTGACTTCCAAATACCTCGTTATAGCGATAAAACATCATATGCAAGTATTACATAAAGATTTTCAGTACGTAGACATGTTTCATTTGTTTCATGATTAGTACGCTTGATTATTTTGCTTGATTTGGCTATTGTATCATCGGTCCCCACCCTACGAATTTTATACATGAATCGAAAAAAGTCCACTTAAGGAAAGTACTGAAAAAAAAATTAGGTGCCATTATATAGCCTGATACTAGTCCTACACTTCACAATAAAAATGATTGCTGGTTTGTTCGTGTTGAAGGTTACAAAGAAAAATGTATATGTCGATCTAAATTTAGTTTACACCCCCTAAAACAAAAATCATCTGTGAGAGACCACATTGCTCGCGCACGTCGAATTTTTTTGTATGTGAGGAAAGATTTTGCCAGCATGCAATTGTAGACAAGTTCTTGGAATGTAATCATGGAATTATCATAGTGAATTTTCAAAGTATTTTCGGTCCCAGTGATCCATCGGTACCACATCTCCCCTACATTGTAGGCTACATTGTACAAGTGCCATCTTGTCTAATATAAAATATTTTTGGCGAAATCACTCTCTACTAATTCCATATTAATACCAGCCTATGTTATCGGTTATGGGCCTTGTGAGTGTGTCGATAATCGGTATCGGTATCGGCCTGCTAAAATCAATATCAGTCGAGCTCTAGTATAAAAGCGGATGGCCATGGCGGTAGGTCCAAATGTTGAGCAAAGAATTGTGACATAACCATGGGCACCCGTTTCAAGAAGAGTCATATGAGAATAAGATGAAGTGGAGAAAAAATTCTCCCTTCAACTTAACAGATATATTATATATACAGATATTGCACGCAGAACGGCAAAGAACGGCTCGGTTATGATAAATAACGGAAGCTGTAGCTTTTTAATGCTTTGTTGTGGAAACCGTAATGTTATATTTGACGAGCACAACGTTTCAAATCTTTGTCCGGTGTAGGCCTACGTACGTACACCAGTGTTGCCAACTCCGGATGGAAGAAAA
>ATSW01125578.1:0-16767 GCA_000444245.1 Botryllus schlosseri | reverse complement strand
GAACATAGGGCATTAATTAGGCCATCTGTAATGTGGGCTACTGTGATTGCTACTTGCTAGGGTCTGCAATAGATTTCTCCACAGTCCGGATGAAATTGTCTGACGGGCCGTGTCTGGCCTGTCGGGATTGTGTTTGACAGCCCTGCTATTCCGTTAGGTCGGTGCGGCTATCTGGTTATGTGTTTTAATCAGGTCCGAAACAACATTTTTCTACCCCCTTCCGCCGAATAAAAAAACACTGATCTTGGGCCCACCATAGGGTAGTCGATGTAACTTCTCGGGCACTTAGAATATGCATCTGGTTGTTAAATTTTTTGAATGACTTCTGTCAATATTATTGATTTTTCCATATATTAGGCTACTATAAAATGCACCAGCAGGTATAGCATATCCGGTGATTTCCAATTTTTTTATGGTCGCGTCCGCATTTCCAACTTCAGAATGTTCCGTGGACTAGCTCCAAACTTGATAAGCTGATTACTAAAAAATCACCTTGCCCAAACTTTCGGCATAGGAAGCTGATTATACGTTCAACATCATCGCGATCCCCAGATAAAGGAAAACGACCTCAAGATTCGGAACCACTGTCTGTGGCCTTAACCAACTCTAGTAATATACCGTTTGCGATTACAATCAGACTTATTTCAGTAAACGATGGTTATTTATATTTATTTTGATTGCAAATTTGGCGAGGGTGTTGCCTGGTGCCCATACTAATATCAATATACGTTGCATTAACTCGCGCGCGGCGCGAAGAAACAATCTTATATAGCATAAATCTGCTTGAAAATAATATTGTTTATGTTGATTTACGAAAAAAGTTTAAGCCTACTTCAAACCTTCAAAATTCCGGACATTTAGGCATATTTTAGAAATTCCTCCCGGACGCAGATTTTTCAGTGAAATTCCGGACATGTCCGGGAAATTCCGGACGTATGGCAACCCTAGTCTATGTACATAGAATGATTAGGAAAGCGTACAGGCAACCAATCAGTTCCAATGAATAATGTAATATCTCGGTCATGCGGATAAATACGTATATGAAAGCTATCAGATGAAAGTTTGTGAATGCGTTCAGGATTCATTACAATGATTTTTTCTCTGATTTTCAGTCGAATCTTCTCATCTCCAAAGTACTGTATGACAGTGAAGCTATTTGCTCGCATTTCGTTTCAATCTTTGAACAAAGTCCCAGACTATACTATCGTTGTGTTTCTTATCTTTTCCGAAGTGGTCTAAATAAGACAGCGTGCTCATACCATCACTGCGGCAGCTAAGGAATGAAATTGCGTGCGCTCCGCAAGCCTCTGAACGTTTGTGCTGTAATGGTTTGATCGAACTGGTATACTTTTCAGGTTCTAAGAAACAGGGTATTTCGTTTCTGAACGGGGTTATGCCGAAGCTGTCATGATAATGAGTTCCATATTCATCAGCGTAGATGCATACCCAGTGACTTCCTGGTTCGTCAGCCTCGTCATAATTAATGATTAATGAGTAGGGAGGTTTCGGTCGCCGAGGAAGTCGATCAATAGGAAAATTTCCTAGATAATGTCGTTTGGTGGAATCGTAACTATACAATATTTCATCTATTTCTAGTCCGTTCATATTACAGTAACGGTGCGAGCTTGNCTTATTTCCAGTATTTTTTGAAATTCCATGAAACAAAGCAGAGTTGTTTCGCTCGCNACACCATCAGCAGGAAAAGTGATNCGCAGACTAAGNGTACCNCTTTTCTGCAGNTCGAAACAGTCGTCTAAATCATCAGCTCGCAAGTTATATACTAGAAGAGTATATCCATTAGCGAATTCCTTCGGGGTAAGNACTCCGATCTGTTTTTCGAGAGCTCCTATGCCTTGAACCATATTGAGATAGGCTTCAGAATAGTGATTGTTTTCAAAATCAAGTTCGTATCCACCTTCCGGTATCAGGAAACCATTGACTTTCAATTCGACACGCTTCATTTTGTTATGAATAAAATTGTATGGATTTTTATCGAACGCACCCTGGAATGCCTTAGTCGCTACCATACCGATGATTAAACGAGTCGGTAGAGTACCCGAATACAGATTACCAATATCGATTTGAGTGGTGTTAGCTGCGAAAGTTCTTGTCAAAAGCTTCATGTCTATAAACAGATATCTAGCTGGAGCANCNACCATCATTGCGGATTTCACATCTTCGCTTACTTTCACACCACACAATTGCAGCTCTTTTTTAATAATTTTGAAATTGCTAGTATTCACTCCAAACAGAAAGAAACTTTTCGGGTTCAAAGTGAGTTCGAACTCCNAGGGTACCTCNTCCAGAATGTAACGGTCTTGTAAGCATAATCCGTGATGNATTCGNCCTCTTATTTCAACAACNTTACTGNTTGCANAAGGCAAACTTCTCGCGTTNTGACCTTTGTTAGCTGCAGCATCGCCTATAGCCTTATCATCTAATTGCTCAGGGGTATCTTTGACCCAACCCTGTGTCAAAAGCGTTGACTTTTGTACGTCTTGTGGGGCGAACAGATAGTTCAAGTAGGCTGAATACGNCTGTAGTTTTATATCCTGCTTGATCGTGTGATTTCCAACTTTAATGTGAAGTTGTGAAATCATTGAATCTAAAATNTTATTGACAACGCCAATATCATCATTTGCNACTAAATCCGCATCGCCTTTCANCAGTTTCAAACGAAATAAAAAATAAGATTCGCTTAGATCTATGAAATCTCCACACCCCTCGTATCTGAAAGTNATGACGGATTCATTGTCCNAAACAGGGGGTATCTTNATGATACGTTTTTTCTCTANACTCGTCTGAGTAGGTGGTATCTGGAAAAGGTCTAAAGACGGATGAATACCTTCAGCAGATTTGCTATGAATCAGCTCCGTCATGTTCCGCGGGTCTACTTGTAAATGAAAAGATGAAGGCTTGCTATTTGTATTTAATCAAAAATATCCCGGTGACGTTTTTTTCGATTGGTATTTTTCTTTTTAGGTGCTTTTCTCTTCCCTAGGAAATTATCAAGTGCTTGACTAGCAGCTTGCTTCCCTCTGATTTTAAAGCTTTCTCCAATGTTTTGTCCTCCCAATACGTCAGAAGCGACTTCAGCCCCGGTGTGAAGTAGTTGTCTACCCAGAGCTTTTTCTCCTTTGGAAATCAAAGGTACCACACTACGTCCCAAACTGCGAAATAGATTACCTAGACCGTGACCTCTTAGCACTCGACCTCGAAAGTAGTTTATGTCCCCTCCGCTTTGATTTCGATAATAGTGTTGAAAAGCTTCACGATCACAACTCTAATGTGCTCTCATCGTGACGTAAAGCAAGTGTGATATGAACTACAGAACCATTCAGATTTATAGATGCACCTTTATNGTCTCTAATACTAATTCGAATTCGATTGGCATATTCCGCAATCATAGGGAAAAAGTAGATTTTCTCAAAAATGTGATGTTGGTATTCNTTNTTAGCTGCTGTGATNGGGATATTTCGCAATAGCGGTGCATTCGTATCNCCNACTGTTTGCGGTCGAATGAGATCGGTATAGACCAATAAATTACTTATGGGTGCNATGCTATCTCTCAAGAACATTTCCGAAGTTAAATATTCTCCTTGCGATATCTTTTGTTTTTTAAGATTTCCATATGTGAAAACCGGATTTCTGATTCTCTTTGGATTTCTTCGGAAATTCGGAAAGGCGCCTGCTTCGCTAGGTGGAATGACTAGCATAGCCGTGGAGCTTGACAGCTGATTTATCCATACCTTTGTCTGAGTACGATTGATTCTATCTATCAAGCTTTTGAAATCATATTAATCCCCATTTGGATAATAGTAAAAATTATTGCTTTGCGCTGTCAACAGAGCAGATGATTTTTCCTCTTGAAATTCCCATAACAATCCATTGAAATGGGGTAAAGTAGCTTGAAACTGATTACGTACTGAAAATTCTGCAAGGCCCAACTCCCATTTTCCAGTAATGGAACGTGCTAAGTCAACTACAAAATCCGATTTCGAACTGCTAATGTGAATGTATTTCATAACGCAATAGCACGCTTTCGAAATTGCAGTACAGCACTAGACGGTGCACTCCGAAAAGGAATTTTTTCACCCACTATCATCCAACAAAGATATTTTTATACGCTCCAATCTATTCATATTTACTGGGAAAAAGAAAGGCTTTATGTAGTATTTGGAAAACGCCTTCTTATCACCCTCGACTTTTACAACTCGCAATAGGCGCTGTAATGTACCATTGGATTCTTGCGGTTCAATAATATCGCAACGAACGTATACAAAGTCAATCGTAGGTAAAGGTGTTATATCGAAGTTGAAATGTATTTTTTTGTCAGATAAAAATTATGCGGATAGCGCTGCCGTATGCGGTAATACAAAACCCGCAATCGTGTAGTCAAACTCAGTTGAAATTTTCAGTACCAATACAGTATAATCGTTCTCTTCAGCAACGCTAATATATCGCGTATCCACTCCTGGAATAAAGCTATCTACTACCTCATCGTGTGGAATTGAGACAGTCAGGGTGTTGCTCTCAGGAAAACATTTCACTGCTACATCGGGGTTGATACTTCCCAAGGTTTTGAACATGGCGTACAGCGAGTCATATTCACCAGTCTTAAACTTGAATTTCCTGAAATCTCCATTGCTATTCCTAGTTTTGAAACCGAAGGAATCTTGTGACTCAATCCGTTTTTCAAAATCTCTTGGAAAACTGATTTCCGTCAGCGCGACTTCATTTCTCTCTACATTTCTTGCCGTCTGCATTTCATTGACATATTCTGCGGTTGTATTGCCAGGAAACATGTCCATAGAAGCATTGGAAAATAACGTCACATAACTCATAGTTTAGGTATTTTTGGAGCTGGTAACATATAACCCACACACGACGATAATAACGAAATCCAACGCTCCTTGTTTTCTTGAACGATTGTTAAATTGTAGAGTGAAAAAATCACTATGATCAGTATAACCACGACTTGAGCGATGAATTGATAAAAGTTACGGTTTGACGATATCTTTTTGATCGACCCAGGAATTGAATTCTGGTCCATATCCTACCCATTTCACTAAATACTGACGGTGTTTGCCGCGTTGACGTCTCTTTATAATCTTTTCAATACGCCACTCTGTAGGTTCGGTCACTACCTGTAGTTCTTCTCTGTAAAACCTCCCGTCGATGACATCATGATTATAGTCACGTAAGCGATACATCGGAGGGTCACCNGCCATTGCGTNNATGATATAAAATATCTCAGTTGTCCAATTGNGTCTACTGCTCTTTTCAAAAAGCCCGCGAATTTTCGAAATGCGTACGGCTGTTCCTTTCGTTAGTGTGGGAAGTGTAGCTTGTCGAAACCCATNCATTTTTTGCCAAATAGCTTCTTGATTNTGTGAATTGACTTGACTANGAGCCATACCTAACGACGTATGTTTNGTGTGATTATAGGAATATACGAAATCCTGTAGCACGTCGATGTATTTACTGGTGTTATTCTTTGTGAAATAGCGGTACAAGATTGCCTTGAAAGTCCTAATACAGCGCTCGGCGAGAGACGANTTCAATTCGCTTTTTGTGTAAAAGTAACGAACTTTATTTTTCTTGAGAAAGTTTTGAAAAGCTCGATTGGTATATTCTGTACCTCTATCAGTCTGCANCACTAAAGGCANCCTCTCATTGAACACTTGNCGGAAAGCAGAAATCATACTGCGACCAGTTTTATCTTTAATTGGAATCAACCACACAAACTTTGAAAACGTATCAATAACCAAAGCCAGATATCTAAATCCACGATTGTATTTAGAAATAGACTGCACATCAATCAAATCGCTTTGAAACTGACTATCAATTCCAGAGACCACCACCTTCTCGCGAGTAAATTTTTTTCGTATAGGAAAATGCANNGTATAACTTTGTTCTGATTTNAACCATTCTTTGTCNTTCTGTAAATAAGCTCCTCTATAGGAGTTTGGTTTGCGGGGATCGAAATAGTCTCTCGCTNGCGTCATGTCCATAACTTTCCTGTGTAGCGTTGATTCGGCTTTCGTTTGCGCGGACCGTCAATGCTTTGCCAATTAACTGGAGGTTTATTGGTTTTCTTCTTTTTAACTCTTTTCTTTGAAGTTTAAGGTGTATGGGGTGGAGATACTGCTTCGTAATTGCTCCAAATCTCGGGCGTCGCGGGCGGAGGTGTCGCGTCAAATGTGTTATTAATAGCGGGCGCCGCTCCGGGCGGATGCGACGCGGCAATTGTTTCATCGGTAGCGGGCGCTGCGGGTGCGCGGGACGACGACTTGATCAATTTCTTATTTGCACGTAGATTTCTCAATAGTCTAATGCCGTGTTGAAATAGTGCTAATTTTTCGGTGCGTGTCAAATCAGAGTCCCTGATGCTTGCGATATGTTCATTGAATTTCTTTTCGTAGGTGTCTTTTGATTGTAAAGGCGGGAAGTAAAATTCACGCATGTCTAGTCAATCCGCCTAACAGACTTCCAATAATCGGAATTGCAGCACATAAGATCGCTATAAATCATTAAAATTAGATAATGAATCGAATCGAATCGCATATATATTCACCAGATAAAAAGCCGCCTTTTTGTAATACTTTTTGCTTCTGTTTTTGAGATTTACAGCACAGCACTTTGCGAATGTTAGTTTTATGCTTCTTCAGTCGTGCCTTACTCGTACTTGAAATAGCTATATTACCCGAGACAAGATTACGAAGACACTCACACACACAGGTAGTAAAAGCTTTGTGAGTTAATAACTCGTTACGCTCCTTCTTTTTAGCACTCTTTAATAGCTTCAACTTGATAAGATGATTATTTAAAGTTTTTTTCAAAACACCGCGTGACCTCGCCATTGCGAATGATAGTAAATGTTCGAGTACAGCGCTATTTATTCCGAATACACGGTGATACGTTCGCTTGGAAAAATGTTGCTGCGAAGTCGATACTGTTCGGGTGTTTCCTGCGTCAAATCGACCAGGATATAACTATAAGGCTTACGAGTTGCTCACTTGTAAGCTTCCGTGAGAAAATTTGGTTTATCTGGAAACATTTGACGTGAAAGATATCGAATCTGTGCAGAATCACGAGGATTTTTCATGATGACTATATAGTTGCTAGACAGCGTAATATCACGGAAGCCTGCTCCTCGGTGAAATAGATTTTGACAGAGAAACACCACTGAGAGCGACAGGTGATGACTGTATCTGGTGAATAGTTCACGCACTTGACTTGCTTGCGTCATCATGTCATCTAGCACAATTAACGTATGTTCACTATTAGCTTTCTGTAAATCTTTCAACTTGTTTAGACCCTTGTAAAATTCCACTCCTTTCATCTTATCATACAACGGTTCATAGTTATTATATAACCAGATGATCTTTCTCGGACGAGGTACGATGAGCTTGTCGGCATTTTGTATGATTCTATAGGCGAAAACTGTTTTTCCACTGGACGATGCTCCACTAATTATCATACGAAGAGGCGAGTATAAAACACGTGCACGGTTCATTTTATTACAATGAGAGCGGTACAGTATGTATGCCATCCGGCAAAACAACTCTTTTATAGTAACCATACGACAAAGCAGAACGATATTGCTTATAAGTAAAAATGTTACCATTGAATAAGCGAAAGCCAGAATTAATCCCGCCGCAAGTGGAACGGTTTTGCAACACACCTTCAAAATCCTTGAAGGTCTTAGAGGCGGATTTACTCAAACCTTTGGATGAATATTTATCAGTCTCACCCTTGCAGTAATACGTTTTCGAGTTCAATCCAATAAACCCGTGACCCTCCCATTCTACTTTAAACAGACCAGGAATTCGCTTAGCATAATTGTAGGCAGCGATACAGCACGGTTCGGTGGTTTTGAAAGCGATGGGGTCACGCTCAAAGTCTGCTCGATGCAGCGCGCAAGCTCTCTGTATGAGCCATTCATCATGAACTTGAAAAAAATCTTTCCTTCGCGAAGGTTTAATTAGGGAGTAGATTGAATCAGCTGATAAACTCAAATATTGGCTATCAGGATCTCCCTCCAAATAACTGAAGTCGCATTCCTCTAAATACTCATGTAAAAAGTCATACAGAAACGAAAGCATGCGCAATTTACTGGAGTTGAAGATGAATAGACCTACAATGATCGGTTGATCGATGTCAATTGAATCTGGTAACGAGCTAACCTCGATCAGATCTTCAGAAAGTTCATCGGCGTCAATAAAGTTTTTTTTTCTGAATGTGTGATTTCAACTCATCACTTTTTACATAAGTATGGTTTCTGTACTTCATTGGGTTCTGTATAGTGGACCCGAACGCGGAATTTCCGCAGAGCTTGAAGGTCAAGGCCTCCATTTCACGAGCTGGGTCTTTAGGGGTTACATCACCCTTTCGCCTTTGCGTTACGACAGAATTCACAAACTTTTGAAATGGTCGTTTGGGTTCGTATTCCACGGCTTGATATATACGTGTAATAATCATACCGTGATCCATGTACCAACCCAACAAATCACTTGTAATTAGTTGTTTCTCAGTGAAATAACTAGACCCCAAAAACTTTTTTGGAAATTTCACGTTGTTTTGACAGGCATATTCACGCATATGTTCGCCGACATCGCATAAATCTACCGAGATATGTCTACAAAATGGCGGAAATTCTGAATATTTTGCTTTTAATTCATCGGGGCAGTACGCATCGACTTCCAATGCACCAAAGAACTGTTGATGAAATACGCGATCTAATAGTTGATTCGCAGTGAGATAATACTCTTTTGTTACATTTCTTTGTAGTGACGAAACAAACTGCGCAATGTCAGGGTTGAGTTTCATGCGATTCCAGTCACATTCGCGTATTGATATTATCGTGTATCCCAACTCTTCAAGATAGGTAGTAATTTCTTCTGTTTTAATACGGCGCTCAATGTTTGCGTCGTCCTTATAGCACCGATCACAAGAATGAAAAAAACATCCATGATATTGGAATATCAATTGATATTCAAGCGAAAAGCCATCAACCGAAATTTGACGCGAGCCAAGTGTTAGCTTGCATGCCGTTCCAGGCGTGTTGAATTGAAATATCGCGCTGATAACTTTCATAAGTAAGCCATTCGAGTTCTGCCATCGCAGGGTAAATTGGCTTTCTGTGAAATTTTTGTTTGGTTTCGTCATACAACACCTGATTGGAAATCCACACGGCATGCATTGATCGATGGACGCGAGGTAGAGCGAATTTGCGTCATATCCTATTATCTTTTTTACGTATTTCGCTGCGTTGCCGTACTGTATTTCACGAATTTTCGTTTCATCTTTCATTGCTAAACGTGTTGATATTTGTGACAAACCGCCAAATAGATTGTTCACTACAGTTTGATGGAAATCAGCATTCGCTTTACTGAACAGTGCGATGTCATAACATTCCGCAAACATGAGTCGATTGGCTATGCTTGGTAAACTAATAGCAGATTTGAACATGTCAATACCCAACTTTTGATAAAAGGCAGCGTTATTACCTAACGCAACCAGAAAGCCAATCACGTCACTTTCGTTATAAAAAGTTAGAAAGTCTCGCATGGTTTTCATTTGCAGACGATTCCACATATCGACGCATTCTTGGTATTGCGCCGCGGTGATATTAGTGCCTCGATGACTGCTATAGAACATCTCGTGTCAAGGTAATTGCGTGTCATTCAATTTATCAATACAAGTCATGTACTCGTATGGAAAATAGAATTTTTTGTCCACGCCATTTCCATAAATTTTCAAGTACGCGTCCAAACTATAACCCGGTGATAGAAACAGCGAAATGTCAAGGAATTTCAATCTGTTGGTACTGATGGTCAGATATGCGCTGTTTCGTTTCGAAACGAAAAATCCACTTTCTTCTTGCAGTATAGGAATCAAATATTTTTTTACAAAGATTCAAGTCGTAACGAGCCGAGTTGAATCCAATCACAGGTATTTGATCCAACCAAATTTCGAAGTGACGATACAAGCGATCTAAATAGCGAGTTTTGCCTGGTTCAATCGCATTGCGATGCTCTATTAACATGCGAAAATCTTTCAATTCTTCTTCAAATAACTGCCGCATATGCGAAGATGCGATGTTTTGAATTTCATACAGTTTTGCAACCATATCGTTAATTAAAACGTTGGGATCACCGTTGGAAATGAGTGTATGCGTTTCATTCGTAACATTATCTGAGAGAGATACCGACACCGCAACATGCTTATTAACAATTTCGACTTTCGGTGTGTCAGCTCGAAGATTTTCTTTTTCTACTAAACTCTCAAAATCATAGGCGATTCTGAAGGGGTAATATCGTTTTTCAGGGCTAATTAAAAGTCCTTGATCGGCCATTCGCTCAAACACAGTCATTTTAGGGCGATAAATACCGAAACCGTGTCGCTGTTTTTGGGGACGCTCACAATCAATGCTCTTCATATGCTCTATCAAATTATTTTTTCTAGTAAAGAAAAATTTACACTTGTCGCACATATAGGTAGACGTGTACAATGTCAGATCCCTGATCAGGCAACAGTGATGATCTTGCATATGGATAGGTATAGTCATTCCATTAGCATGAGAATTACGCAACATGACTGTGCACGTTTTTCACGATTACGTTTTTCATAAAGCAGTATTTGAACTTGAAAACAATCCTCAACTTTTGATAAGTCTTCAAAAGCTACTCCGTTCTCAGTCGAGATATCGTAACGAGCTGTGAATTGCGCGGCCAATTGCCGAACATGTGTTTCATTACGCGCTTTTTTCATGCTATATGAAATGCATCGAAAAATACACAAAGAATCCTCATATGCTTTGCCTTTTTGGTTACGCAGGAAAGTCATGATATATCTACATTTGCTTAATGCTTGCATCTCTGGGGAAATGGAAGTACTTCCACCGAGTAAAGCTCTATCCATCTCATAAATGTAAATAGAAATATGCAACACATCAGCACAGTAGAATTTCGTATCTGGTCGCACTCGATTGGCATATTCAAAACCTGCAGTCAAATCGATCTCATTCGTAACGGAATCGAAATCTTCGCGCGATATGATAGCTTTAGGGACATTAAAAACAGCTTGAGAATTCTGAGGATGATAATAACTATATCTGGATGTGTCACGGTTGAATAATAAGTACCCATACGCGAAATTCATCTTGAATTAACGGTATCTTCTGGGGTAAATGTCTGCAATACGCGCGTGAATTTCGAGCGGACCTCTTCCGACCATTCGAATGTTGATGATTTCTCGTAAGTTGTTTCTTGAAGTCCATGTCGAGTCGATGATGGAATCGTAGTGTCTTTCAATCACCTCAATACCGTCTTGTTCGAAACCCAGCGTTTCGTCGACCAGAAATCCACGATCTCCATATCGCCTGCGCCGCGCCATAGATACTAGTATCTGAAAAATATCAAGACAATAGTCAGTACATATATTAGAAATTGAATCCATATTTCAAGCACAGTTTACATTTAATTACACCGTATAGAAACACAAACCTAATTTTTTCAAGACGCTGAATCTCAACAATGTAAGCATTCGAGTCACTAGATAGTTTTTCAATGTCTTTCATGGTGTTTTTAATTATGTTTAGAAAATTTTTCGAGTAGTCTTGGTCAAATACTTCCATCGAAACAAGTCGATTCCACATAGCTTCCATCTTCAAATTGTCGTCAACTAGACCTTCGATCAAAGACATACTGTCTTGACGCGAGCGCTTTCGGCTTTCATTTTGACTCTGATATATTTTGTTCATGTCTTTTCTCGGAGCCTGCATCGTTACACTTTGATGAGGTGCCTTCATATCTAGCAAGTCACTTATGTCAATGAAGTTATCCATACTGAGCTGCGAACAAAAAAGATTGAATTAGCACTGTATCAACATGCATCAAAATATTAGTACTAAATCAACATGCATCAAATTAATTCACATTCCTCGTAAGTACGTTTGATATCACGAAATTTAGCATAGAAACTCATTGCATGCATATCAGTTTCTACTTCATTTCCGTTATTGTGAGTTTTTACTGAAGTACGATTCAATTACGAATACAGAACAGTATCACGACCATGACTATTCAATACTTCTACTGACGGATCGTAAAGTTTATTTCCAAATTTTACGATAACAGTTTTTCCGGTAAATGATAGTGGGTACTTTTCAGTCATGATCTCAGAGCCATTTTTCACATCACAAAACATCCAGAAAGAGGCAGGCTTAATCAAGCCATAATCGCAGTTCACAGCTGTGCGTTGTACTATCATAATAGTCTCTTGGAGAGCAGCATTATTCATGAAAATACTAGCGCAATTCGGAAACATGCAAATAGATTTGTCGGCATCGTAATATCTGAATGCATCCAACTTTTTCAAAGTACTCAATACATAGTTTGCTATATCACTAGTCAAAAACATATGAGTCAGTATTTCTTTACCAGAGTGACAATCACCCTCAAACCAAAAATTCGGGGCTATATCTCTGCGGCGAACATAACCTTCAAAGATAGAAACAACGAGTACAGCCCTGAGGAAATTAAGACTACGCATTTGTCCGGCATACCAAATTTCGGTGATATTTTCTTCAAGTGCAGAATACAAAAACACAGCATTTTGAATCGTGGGTTGAGGACTTAACTTCTCGATCACTTTATTGAATTTTCGACTTCTCATATAATCACTTGCCAGAATTTCACTCGTACTGGATTCGCGCAACAGTCGAATAACAGAAATCACAGAGCGCCTACGAGCACTAACATTTGTTGAATCAGAATCAGACGAGACACTTTGATCACTAGCTAACGATCTAATATTCGATATCATTGGCGAATCATCATCAGACAGGTCACCTAACATCGCTGTTTCTGTATCTTCTCGGATGGACTGCTTGTTCGAAGGCGCTACACCAAAATGACCATTTTTCATAATATTGCGTATCTCCGCACACGCTGCTTCCGTACGACGAATTTTGATCGGAGGCTCTTGACTATTCTCATCCGTACGTCGAATTGTAACAAAAGGTTGAGTGTTTTGCCAATCAAAACCTTCGCTCGAGTTGATTGATTTAGCTTTACTGCTATCATCGCCGGTAATGTCAATCACATCAACTTGAGTCGTACTACTTTTATTATCTACTGCGACTTGATCCATCTCGTCATTTGCGTTAGCGATTTGTTCAGTATTCATTCTCAATACTCAATAACTAAAGTACGGCGTATCTACTAGGCGTATCTAAACCGTTGAAAATCTATTCCCTAATGACAACTGCGCGATACTCGACAATAACAAAACGCAGCTGTTCGAACTTAGTGGATCTTAGCAGTGCTAGCTCTAAATATCGCGTTGAAAAATCAATTCCCCAATGAGTTAGACTACAGTGCGTTACTCGTAGCGATTCAATCGTATACTCTATAATATCAAAAACGCAAATGACTGCTATCTCTAAATAGTAGTCGCATAGCTGAGGCTAAACGCCGTAAATAAATACCGGGTTGGCCGAGTGGTTAAGGCGTTGGGCTTAAGTTCCAATGAGCGAGTGTTCACGTGGGTTCGAATCCCACACCTAGTACTGTTTGCGATCACAATAACGCGCATGCTTGCACCTATGAAACTAACGCTAACAGCTGCAGCCGTGAATTTGAAACTGCGGCAGTTGACAGTTGCGCAACGTCCGAGATATTTTAAATTTAAAAAATAACAGCTGCGGCGTGAACGTTGAATTTGAATCTGCGGCAGTTGCGAAACAGCTGCGCAATGCGCGAGATATTCATTTTAAATTTAAAAAATAACAGCTGCGGTGTGAACGTTGAATTTGAATCTGCGGCAGTTGCGAAACAGCTGCGCAATGCGCGAGATAATCATTTTAAATTTAAAAAATAACAGCTGCGGCGTGAACGTTGAATTTGAATCTGTGACAGTTGCGAAACACCTGCGCAATGTGCGAGACATTCAATCATTTTAAATTTAAGTTTAAAAAAAATCAGAGAACACGCGAGGACTATAAAGCCACAGTAGCTAGTGCATAATTTCAGTTCTATTCAAGAGACATGGAAAAGATCAAGCCGTGTGGAACGCATCAATCCATAAAGAATTCCGAGGGCGAAATACTATATGAACCTTGTGATTTATTAAATCAACCCGTCTTTCATAAAATGAATTTCGATAGACGCCTGCAATCATTCGAGTCTCATAAAGAGAATTTCAGAGTTAGTGCATTTGAACTCGCGACTTGTGGGCTATTCCACTTAGGATTCAACAATCACGTCAAGTGCTACATGTGTGGTCAATTGTTTGATAACTTGACAAATTGTACAGATGTCTGGAGCGAGCATGCTAGACTCAATCCTTCCTGTCCTCTGATCATGAAATTAGCATAGGATTCTAAGTTCTTTCGCAACGTGCTTATTCGTATACCGCATAGCAGTTTTCGTTGAATCTTTAATGTGTGTATTTTTTGTTTAGATCGAATCATGTCTATAGCAATTAGAGCCGAGTCGCAACTCCCAGAAGGACCTCTTCGAAAAGACATTTACATTTTCAATAACATATCGAAGCTTCGAATCGAAACTGCAGACGATCAGCTGATCGATGATCGACAAGTACGTGTGTTTCCAACGAATGGTGCAATTCAACGATTCAAAGCAAGTTTAACTCATACTGGGAAGCTCGTTGCGTGTTACACTCGAGAAGGTATCGAATACTTTCAGCAAATCAATCTCGCTGATGAATATATATTATATTCTCCGTCGAACGTCGTCGATGACGTAGAAAATTCACCGCTGGGGTGGATTTTTCAAGAAACATCCCGTTACATTGCTCCGAATGGTCAAATACAGCCTATGGATCGGTTTAAAGGGGGATTTCCGAATGGCTATGGTAACTTTGCTGGGTATTCGAATGGTGGCATGTCGAATGCCAGTGCAAGTTTCCGGAATGCTGGCAATGCTAATGGAGCCTTTCCAAATAGCAATACGCAATACGGCAATCGCAGATGGATGCCAAACAATTCTCAGCAATTTTGAATTGTCTCGGAAGCGCGCTCAATGCGATATCAATTGTATTAGTTTTATTGCTATGTGCGTGGAAATAAAAGCTTCCTGTGATTATGATTGTTGTGTTCAATGATTTTCGGTGCTGATAGACTTACATCAAGATAGCATATGAGGTAATTTAATTGCTCAGCCCTGTAGAGCAGTTTTGTGTTTATAAGCAGGTCACTCAAGTTTAGTACTTTCCGTATTAAGAGGTTATTGCACAATCTATCTCTAATATGCTGCAATATAGACAGGTTCAGACTTGTCTATTCACTTCCGTCGAGTGACTTTTATAACACATTTTACACAATCACATGTGTAGTTTATTAATAATCAACAAGCACATTTACTAATCGTTCAGAACAAGGCGTAGAGCTTCTTTGAGATCTTGGCACACTTTCTTAATATCAGAATCCCTTTTTTGATTTGCGATGTAAAAGCAATAACAGTTTCGCATAGATGAGCATATGATTACGAATAAACCGATATTGAAGTCTTCTGAGAGCATCTTCATTATTCTCTAGTCCACGCAATTTTCCTCTTAGAACGAAATGTCTTTCAACAGAGCATTTGAATTGCTATTCGAAGGTATCTGACAACTGTGAACTAATTCTTCAAGTTTATTCATCGTAGCGTACGACCATTTTTACGAATCCATAACTGTATCATTTGATATCGTTGCTCAGTTAAGTTATAGCCATCCATGTATTGACATTCGGCAATTTCATTGTCAGATAGCTCAAGTTTTTCACGTGCAAACCTATACCAGTTCATCAGGTCAATTCGATTCATTAGGACGTATATATCATTAGCAGTAATCTTTGACATATTCAATCTACAGCGTACAGCGAATAATCATGTAATAAATATTACACGTTATATATTGCCTTGCACTTGCTTCAACTGCAATAACAAAGGCAATCAACGCAATATTGACGTAATCATATCTCAGCGTTACTAAAGTAATCAACTACGCATATGACGTAATCATGAACATGCTTCAACTACACAATCATAATGACGTATTTCTCAGTGTTATTGGAGTGGAACTAGACGCAATCATGACGTAATCATATCTCAGCATTACTAGAACTAAGCAAAGCCGCTCTAGTAATAACTAAAGTAATCAACTACGCTTGTGACGTAATCATGAATATGGTGCAATACGCAATCATAGGTAATCAACTTACGCAATGACGTAATAAATATCTCAGCGTTACTGGACTGGAACTATGCCATCTCTCGCAAAACCAAAACCTCTCTCGCATGGGAACCACACCCACATTGTTCTGCGTTCTGATTGGCTAACAGATGTCACGTGATCAAATACTCAACGCTGATTGGGGTGCGTCAAAAGACTGTGTATAATACTACTTGCATTATACCTTTATTTGCCAATACCGTTAAATATGTGTCAGTGTCTGTATATCACTCGAGTGTAATCGTGTATTCTATCAATAATGAATTTGTGTGATCTCAGGAGCATAACTAGAGTGACTGTTCCATACACCCCTGGGCTGAGACTTGTTGTCTAGGGCAGGGCTCTTATATTTATATATATAGGTCTAGCTCTGTTTTCGTTCAGACTAAGAGCACCATCACCGAGGTGATGGAAGTATCCATCGAAAAAAGGCAGCATCAAAGATTTAATTAAATTTCGCGTGAAAGTGCTTCTTTCGAGAATGTCCTGATGTCGGTGTCGTTCTGATTAAGGACATTGTTCTGA
>KE604580.1:0-10813 GCA_000444245.1 Botryllus schlosseri | reverse complement strand
TAATCGTCGTAATCGATTACGATTACTAATCGCGATTACCCCATGTCTGCCGTGAATACAGGGTTTGACTTCATTCTACGATGCATTCTATCATAAACGGACAGTGCTTTTGACCAGGTCGATACTATCAGATAGATATAATTGACAGATACATATACGCGATAACAATAGTATTTGTATACGCGGCATTACCAGTTTCCTGAAATGAAATCTAAGTAGGGGAGATGTGGTACCGATGGATCACAAATTGCAAACTGATTTCTGGCCCTCACAACTTCAGCCGAGAATAGCGGATCTTTTGCTGTCTCAACACTTTGATACAAGCTCTGACTATCGCGGGCATTTACATGGATATCCTCTTTTTCAAAAAATATTTATAAACGTTTAAAATTTGTTGCTCGAACGTGTCATCGGTCACTACCCGGTGGGTCCAATGGCACACGACCATGGGACCTATGAGACATACGCTCAAAACTCAAATCTTTCAACTTGTTTTGTGGTGTATCTAAGCCACAGCATGCCAATGAAGAATGTTTCGTCGCCACCTACAAGAATAAAATAGATTATATCATCGCAAATGTTGGGATAAAATCACGTTTTGATTTCCGCCGAAACTTACAAAATTAAAGCAACATGCATATTACCGGAAAATCGACCTTTTGAATTTCAAAGACCTCGTAATAGCGATAATACACCACAGGTAACCATGATTTACAGTCTCTCTATATATAGGCATGTTTCTGTTGTTAAGTGATTAGTAGGTCCAACAAATTTGCTTGGATTGGCTATGGAACCATAGGTCCCCCACCCTATAAATATGGTAATTGAATTAAGAACAGTCCACTCGAGGATGGTATTGATTTAAAAACTATGGGCCTTGGTATACCCAAATACAAGCCCTATAATTCACATCAAAAATTATTGCGGGTTTGGTAGTCTGGAAGGTGATATAGAAAAATGAATATGTCGATCCAAATTTACTTTGCACCCCCTAAAACGTAAATCATTTGTCACAGACCCCATAACTCACACAGGTCGAAGTTTTTTGCATGTGAGGAAAGATTCTGCCAGCATGCCATTGTAGACGAAGTCGCGTACTGTAAGCATAGGATTATCACATAGAATTTTTCAAGTATTCTGGGTCCCAGTGTCTCATCGGTACCACAACTCCCCTACATACAGGCTACGGTTACGAATCATTCACCTATTGACATGAGTGATAGATGTTTCCCTCTTTCGTCCACCGGCGACCAAACACCCAACAGCCCTTGCGTTAGTGGGGAATATGATCCCTATGCAAGAAAACATCGTTTATGTATACACCACTATATAATTATGTTGTGCGACATAGACAATGTCGGTCCTCAAGTAGTATGAGGCACGACATAAATTCTCACTCAATATCATGTTAAATTGGTGAATTCTAAGAAATGTTAAAACTATTTCAGTGGAAGTAGAAAATGAATACCTGGAAAGTAGTCCACGGTAATTTCAAAAACAGCGGTGACTACTTGAGCGACAAACGACATATCTCACTGAAAATAGGGGTATTGGGCGAAAATATATTCATTTACCGTGATAGGGCAGATTCGCGCACTAATGACAATTTCGATCATGAATGTGCCGCATGCATTTTGTTAGTACTATCTTTCACTTTACCTAGTCTAAATGGTAACGGTAGTGAGTGATGCCCAAACACTGAGGAGTTTTTACGGTGTTAAGTCTAAATGCAAAACCATTGGATTAATTTGTGCAATAATATAAAACCTACTTGTGTATGACGAAAAAAAAACGATTTCGTCACTATAACATCCGCAGTAGAATATGCAAATAATATAGATCATTGGCTGCCAACCTCAGAGTCGCGACACGGAACACAAACCTTAAGTTCAAGTTATACATTTACTGTGTGCCCAAGCAGACACGCGTTTGCAGTTATTATAGCTGCATGCGCAAAGATATATCGGGAGATCCGTCATGAGTCCTCTTTTAATTCTGGAGTCGAGCCAAAGCGATGATGGATGAAATAAATATGACAAACCGACATAGCTCCGATGAGAATCCTTGCCGCAATGAATACAACAAAGTTTTTCTTAACGAGCACAGGAGTTATTAGTGTCAGGATCGAGGCTGTCAAGATGCATATTCCCATAACGCGCGCCCGTCCGAATTTTCTCCCAGACCAAGCTGCAAACACCTGAAATTGCACTTTTGTGTTCTGAATTAATTTGGAGCTGGGAAAATTGCAGTCAGTCGACATCTGCAGTACAGTACCGATCTTTTTCTAGTCCCTCACCCTTTTCAAATATCACGCAGCTTCTAGATCCCCAATACTTTAAGAATAACAGTGAATATGCAATAATTTTGCGGACCTACAATATTGTGTTGCTATTAAGCAGGAGCACCACACAATTAACATAGCCCCAAACCCAATTTCTATTCAGGTAAAGTTTTATTTGCCTACATACGCCTTCGCAATATCGTCCTGTTGTTAAATGACCATAGATATCAGAATGCCAGGAACGTTAAAAAATGAAGAAATTAGCCCAGCTGAAATCTGTATTACACCAATGCCACAATGTACATTTTTCCTGATTGTCAGTAACATTAGGTTACTTTAAGGTTTTCAGAGAGAGACGGTCACTGGTCATGTATTGCTAAAGTCCTTTCAGAAATCAAGTCGTCGAAAAAGTCACGAGTCAATTGACACAAAGTTTTAAAGTGACTCGGGTCAAGTCATTTATTACAGAATCTTTCGATTCCTAGTCAATTTCAAGTTATCGAATATTTTGAGTTCGTATCGGTTGATTTGATGTCCCGATGAAGACACATCATGCAATTTTTGGCGTACCGGTTGGTCGACGCCAAACTGGTTACATTCCGCGCGATCTCATATCTAGACTACTGAGGCGATGTAATACGAAAGAAGCATTAGCGCCACACCGAATATATATAGGCTACGTTATACCTGAGAAACTGCGTACCCGTAGAAGTAGCCGCCCAAGGCCAAGCCCTGTTGGTTTGCATCCCAGGAAAATTCAGTGTGAAAACCAGATGTATTATAATGACCTGAAAAGCATATATATATATTTGCTGACAACCACTTAATCAAGCGGCGTGCAACAAGCCGAATACGGTCAACGGAGCAAATATATACAGCCCGTCACTGGTAATCGAAGTGGAACGGTTGACCTTAGTTCAATTAGGGTAAAGGAATGGCTAAAATCCTGCTAAAATCTTGAAAATTATAATAAAATTATAATTCAGTGGGGCTTACCGCCTGTTCAGGCCTTGTGCGCCACGACAATGAATTTGGTAAAGTTCAGTATCGTTGCTTGTGGTCTTGAGGCAGACGTTACACGCTCGCGCACTCTCAACATTTTCGTTCAGTCTCGATTTTCTTGCGCACAATTTATGGTCACTTTTCCTCTGAACTTTTCAAGACGCGGCGCCAACAGCGAGATCGGCGATGAGGAGCCAAGATAAACCGAACCAGCAACATAAACAGTTGCCCAACCCTGGATAAGTCCGCAATTTCCAGACCAGTTGTATTTGACTCTTTCACGTAGTCTCGTTTGAAGCATGATAGTATACGTACTTGCCCTAGCTTTTTTGCGGTTTATGTACGTTTTGGTGAACATGTGAATATTTCGAAATCAAGACAGGTTTAGTGAGAAGGAAGGAAGCAATTGAAATAGCACATTGCGACATAACAAATACGCCTGTCAAATTTGATTTCCGTAAAATGGCTGAAACAGCATGCATGAATCAGGCAAGACACGATAACTGGAATTATTGATCCGAAGTTAGCGTCACCTTTCTCCAGCATTCCTCGTGAACTTGCATCAGTAACCATTTTCACGATGGCCGAGCTCAAATTCAGTCGCAATGAAGCCAAATTCATCCCACCAAAGAGTGACATAATTGAAAGCACCCATCTCTTAGGTATCATCTACAGAATTAATTCCGACGATAATAATGCATAGAATGTAAATTAGAATGATAAATATCGCATAGCAAAGATGATTTTATTTGGAACACGTGCGATTTCCCAATATGAATTCCATTTATTTATTACAGTTTTCCTGTTATAATCTGCCTCCTCTGTGAACAACTTATTAAGCAATTCAAACATTTAACTACATTCCAGGACTCTTGACAAGACATATAACCTATGGAAAACTGCTACTAAAAACCGTCCAGTTTTACCAGTTGTATTACATCACCCTTACATCCAGATGCCCAGTTGCGGCACTCTACTAGCTCGAATGCCAATCCATGTGTACCGTGTAACGATACTGCGTACTGTATGCCACGCTTTTAACTTGAATATCACGTTATTACTTGCGTCGTGATCCGAAGAGGAAGCAACAGGATGTAAAACAATTCCAAATTGAGGCCGATCGATTGTTCAGATACAAATAGCAATTAGCAAGTTGGTTGATTCTTTAAATATATCCTATACCAGAGGTCTCAAACACGCGGCGCGCGACGGCATTTTGGATTGGGAAGTATTTGACAATATTTAACTCCCAAATATCTTTTTTTTTTAATTTGAGAACTGGAAATTCTCTCTAAAACTACTCCAGAAGCTTGAAACCCCTCATCAAACTTCACTATTACATCACTTTCACAAGTTGCCACGCAGTGGAAGATCAACTATTACGCAGAGGTGGTCAAAGTAGTCAAGAAAGTTACTCAAGTAGAAGTAGAAGTAGTGACGAAAAAATCTACTCAAGTACGAGTAGAAGTACTTCTTCCATACGCAACCTGAAACTACTTGAAGTAGAAGTAGAATTGACTAACTTTAAATCTACTCAAGTAAGTAAGTAGTTGTGAAGACGATCCTAATTCGTTCACATGGATTGGCAAAAGTTGAAAATTTAGCTATGCGAAAGGTGCCGAGCTCGATTCATATTGATGCATTCCAGGATGTATCCAATTTTCGACAGCATGAGCATTCGTCCGCATCATCGGATGAAAATGATAGTAATTAATATGGAAATGCGATACTAATCCTCTGTTTTCTCGAACAGCACGTTTTAGAAATTATCATGGTATGGCACCCTCCCCCATATTATAAGGCCCGCAGTTAAGTCGAAGAGCAATACGGAAAAGTTGTATAGGATACGGTGTAAACACTTTGCACGATTAGTAAACGTTATTAAAAAATATGATGGACCGTAAAAATGCCATATTGAGTAGCTTTATTTCCGGAAATTATAGGCATTACTACACTTGCTTTTATACTTCAGCATGTATGTTATCCAGACAAAAGAACTGATATTATATATATATATAGATATATGATACATGAAATTGAAGGTGAAATATATACACTACTTCTAGAAGCGGAACATGTATTTCATGTATTTAGTCCAGAAAGTTTCAAAGGTCACTAAAAAAAGTCAGAGTCCACTTTTCAAGATTAGGACATGCCATGGACATGCTAGATTACGATATGACAAGTAAATGCTACATTGCGAAACATCAGTTTCAAACGTTGAGATGAGCCATATATACTGTGATGAAATATTTCATATGGGCGAGAGCGACCATGCGGTGTGAACGGAACCATGCCAACCCGCTACCCAAATTATATTCACCGATACTTTCGTGAAATGATACTGGTTACTCCGTATCCACTGCGCGCGAAGAACGACGAAAATTCTGGGCTTTACTCAACTTTTATGAAAATTAAATGTTGATACTCCGTGAAAACAGCCCCGAAATTCCTCAAGCTATTGGCGGATTGAACTACTTCTACTTGACAAACTGAAAATAGCGAAAAGTATGTAACTAGATCACAAAATGTTACGAAGTATAAGTAGTGAAAATCTGATCTACTTGAGTAAGTATCAGATGTAGAGGAAAACTACTTGAGTACTTCGAAAAAGTAGAAGTACTCCGTTACTGACCACCTCTGCTATTACGTCACATTACTTGTTTATGATGGTAAAACATGACCCGTTGATGATTCGTGACTGAATATTTTGATTTGCACTTGGGCGCAACCATTTGTAAAATTACTCGATCTCAGACTCATTGCGTGATAAAATAAAAATTACTCGAGTTGATTCGCATCAAACCTTACAATCAGAGAAGGACTTTATGTGACTCAGAACGCCGTGACTTGGTCGAACCACGCACGCAACAAACTATGAAACTGGTATGGGGAATGGTAATATATCATATGGTTTTGGCTTGTGTTGCGTAGCTTATTTAGACATCTAAGCAGCTCGGTATGGAAACCATTGGCATTATGTTGCCTTCTTGATGTATAGTTAGTTACATCCTCTGTCATCTTGGGTAGGCTATCTTTATCCTTGTTATCATCGCCAATTAAATGTGGCGAGTATTATAAAGTAGTCGTAGCCTACGCTTCACAGCTGTAACACCAATGAGAGGGTAAACTGCGGTCACCACTTGGTGGAGTCGAGAGCTACTGGTCCTTTCAGTGGCGTGTGACTCTATACATCAGCAGTACCCGAGCGACGTTCGCAGTTCTTGTATGACTTAGTAATGGGTAATAAAGGTGATGGAATTGCTGGAAAGACTTTACAAGAACTCCGTAAAGAATTGAAAAAACGTGGAGCGAAGACATCTGGCCGGAAAAGTCAACTATTGGAAAGGTAAGTAGGGCGTGTTGCTGCGGTATGCGCACCACAATAATTAAGCTGGGTTTTATATAAACAATTGCAAGGCAGTCGGCCATCTGTCCATCTGTGTGTCTGTCTCGTAGCAAATTTATGAGCTACTCCATTGTTGTTGCATAGACTCGAAGCTTATGACCGAAACAAAGATTTCCGGGGACCTCAAATTGTCTTGCCAGCACCAGACCATGTGGAGTGGCCAAAAGAAGGATTTAGCCAAATATGTGAGGATCACCAGCACTCAGTACCTCCAGTGAATAAGGATTTGATCAACGGATACTTCCGGTACAGACTAGTTTCAGACAAATCATGCTGTGCAGATCTCAAAGGCATTGAGAAAGGGGCAAATCTTTTAGAAAGTGATAGAGTAGTGGTGGCCAGCTTCGTTGAGAACAACCGCAAGTTTTTTGTCTCGGGCTTGGTGTGCGCAACCATGCGTAGTGATGCTAGTCATTGCGAATACTAATGAAGGGCCAAGAAAACTTAGGTCTGTTTTTTCAGCTCACCTATAATGTGAAAGTTGCGTTACTGCCAAGTGGTGAAATCCAGAATAGTGTGTGTGTGTGTGCCCAGCAGGAGCCGGTCTTCACAGTACGTGCAAGCATATTGCAGCCATTCTCTTAATGCTTGCATGTTTCAAGGAGTCAGGCGCACTTAAGGTTGAAAACGGCTGTACTGACGCTCTCCAGACTTTTCACAGGCCGCGCAAGTATCGTTTAGGTAAGACAAGGATGATCAAAAACAGGTTTATTATCTAAGATTCGGAGTAGGTTATTTATATATATATATAATTTGATCAAAACTTAATGTAACAATTCTTGGATTTACAGCTTCTCCGGTTAAATGCCAAGACCTGTTTGTCCAAAAGAACGATGAGGATCCACGACCTTCAAATTTTCAAAACTGGCCTGGCTATAATGATTATGTCAGAAATCAAGTCATTGGTTTCTGCTTTTCTTCTGGCAAAGACCGTCCGATGTGGCACATGTACGAAAAAGCAAATTTGTTTGAAGCCACTCATGATCATAATTAGTTTGCTATTGACTGGAGACAGTACTGGGTGGACTATTCTTTAAAGGTGTGATGCTTCTTTTCCTAGTAGGCCTAGTGGTAGTTATTCGTAACCATGTACTTCCATTGCACCTCATCATCACTCTGCACCATTGTAGACTGTTTCTTTTTAATGAAATTGTCTATTTTGTTCCCAGATTACTGAAAAAGAAGCCGAACAGATTCAGTCTGCTACAAGACAACAAAGCCACAGCAGTTCCTGGTTTCGTCACAGAGAATGGCGATTAACAGCAAGTCACTTCGGCACCATTTTCCATCTCACAGCCCGACGTGATCTCCATTCTCTGTGTAACACCATCCTCAATCCCCAAAAACTCCATGTTCAGCCAATTATTCATGGAATGACCTATGAGCCAATAGCGAGGCGGGCATTTGAGGAGGAGATGTGTGTTACTGTAGACTCGTCAGGTCTCTGGATATTGCCATCGTTTCCCTACCTTGGGGCTACTCCAGATGGGTTAGTGGGGTCTACCCACACCATAGAAATTAAATGCCCATACACTGCCCGTGAAAACCATATTGCACCAGGGAAGGACTTCTCATTCCTCGAGTTCAGGTCTGATGGGAGAATGGCATTACGTATATCGCACCCATACTACTGTCACATACAAGGAGGCCTGGCACTAAGCAAGAGGGATGCTTGCTACTTCATTGTGTACACCCCCTGTAATGGAAAACCGTGCATATTGATCGAGGAAGTGCAGTATGATGACAAATTTTGGAAGGAGTACCTTTTGCCTAATCTCAGAGACTTTTACTTCAACCACTATCGGGGATACATTGCTGCAAACGCTGCAGCACTGAATTATAAGTGCCAAATTACATCTACTTCCAATGGTAATTGTTCTTTGTATAAAAGTTTCTGTAATTATACAGCAAATTCTCAGGCCTCAACTCTAGACACAGTATGACTATAGTAATTGCGGCAACTTGATCAGGAATGGGCTGGCACATACAACTGTAAGGGCTTCTGCGTAATCGGCACAACCCGGAGAGCATAATCATATATAATATAGCCTGGACTTTCTTGCGCGCATTCATACTCCCAAGGAATCAAAAATTCAATTTTTACTTGCAAGGAGGGTATCAAAATACAGAAGTACACAGTCATGCCACAATGACTCACCGCGGTTAGTCCGGAAAAATTAGGGCAAAATATGTTACCATAAGCTACATACCATCAAGTGGTAGAAGAAACTTCCGTCATAACAAAACACAACCAACTATGAAGCACGTTCAAGAGTATATCTAATATTTATAAATCTATGCGTATTTGTCAACTATACGCCTACGGAAGTTGCTTATCATGAAGCACACAAAAATCAGTTGGTGTCCGATGGCAACTTTCTTCCATTGAAGTTCATTCTTTAAAATTTTGAAGGTCTTACTTAGACCTATGATACGCTCGACGTGTATCCTTTTCGAGGCAACTAGGCGGTCGTGAATTAATACTTCCTCATCAAATTGGTTTTTGTCCCCAAGCAAATGTGGAGTATTTACAAAGACGTCCCGATTTACAAATAAATCCTGCACCAATAATCCACGATCAGCCATGATGCTGTCCCGTCGCTGGAGCTTGTTTTTATCTGTCATTAGCACAGATATCTCCATAATTTGTCTACCACCATAAGTATCGGACACATAAGAGACAAGGCCAGAGNGAGAACAGCCGATGATNGTTTTCAAGGTGTTGTGGTTCTTATANGAAGAAAATGTGGCTGATTGTGCGTTCACATTAGANGGCTTTTCAATGNTAACTTCGGTCGCATCTAATATTACTCTGGTAGAAGGAAAATTCTTGCTAAAATCTTGTGGCATGTGTTCTTGTGTCAGCTCATANGATGGCCAGGTGTTCNACTCTTTCAACTGGTGGTACATGNAATTGACCCACATGTTGAACAACTGACCTACTCGAACTTTGCTGATGTTGAATATGAGTGAAAGTTCAAAGTCGTCTTTTGCCTGGCGAAGTTTCATGAGAGTGAGATAGAGTTGCTCTTGGGNAGANAGACGGCTGCATTGACTTTTTAAGTAANGGGCAGNTGGANCAAGAACATTAAAAAAAAATNAAAGTGATGGTAATCNTCAAATCCAGTGAAATATTTCACAGCTTCGGGTTTGTCTTTCAAGCTGTCCAATCTCAATCCATGTGATGGCATCAAACAACATTNNGTCGTTTCGTCAACATGTNCATCATCGTNTACAGACATATTCAATTGATTACTGCACCCCTCATTATCATTATCGATTACGACCTCTTCGCTAANCCCTATTNCTGGGTTTAAATTCGAGTGGATGTTGTCAGGACAAATATCTTCAAATGGATCATGATGCNTGCGCTTTGCTCTTCCTTCCCTTCCTTTGCAGACCGACTTTGCAGACCGTCCAAATGGGAAAATAGNAGNCACTGCACCGTCGCGCAATAATTTCCTCTCAGCTGTAAACAGAGAAACGAAAATGAATGAATGAATTTCTGGTATTGAGACAGATAAAATGAGGGACTTGTTCAACCAAATATTCAGCTGTTCAATAACTCCTGGCTTATATACTACCTAACGGAAANNANCANNTANGCTACCAGCTGGGCTGGAGCANTNGATGCCCAACGGCAATCAAGAAATTTNATCCTTACCATTTCCATCGTCACNATANTCAGCCTCCACAAAATGTGCGCTACAAACACGAGCGCTTGGGCCCGGCTGCCACAGTTTTTTGGTGCGACTGTCAGGCCTTCGTATCGCCACTATCCACTTCTTTCTGGTGTCTTCGCGAGTCGGAAATCGGTGACCGCCAGAATTTGAGCAACGGGGGAACAGAACAACACGGCATCACTACTACCTCTATTACTACTCTACTATTCATAGCGGAATTCAGCCATTGAGCCAAAGGCTCTTATGCATTCGGTCTGAGTTTCGGTTTAATCATCTAGCCAATGCCCGCCATCCCGACTGAATTTTCGTCCGCTTATCTCCACGTGGTAACCTCGCTCACATTAGGCCGTGGTCCACCTAAGCCTGTTTTTCATTCGTACCGACCGGCAATTCCAGTTTACTGATGTGCACCCGCGCCCCCGAGGCGGGCATCCACGT
>ATSW01125574.1:0-13168 GCA_000444245.1 Botryllus schlosseri | reverse complement strand
GGTGTAAATGGCTATTGTAGTCGACAAACACCGTGATTACCACAAATGACATTAGGGTTGAGTACATCGTAAATATCAATAATGCAAGTTGTTGTTTGTGGTATTTTGTCGACTACTATGGTCATTTACACCAGGACGATATTCATTTTTTAAAATTCCTTATCCAACGACTTGTAGCACGGCGCACTTCTAGGCTTTTGTAAGACACCGCTTACGCGGATGAGATGGCGATGAGGGGCCTAGATAAAACTCCAACACTTAAGTAGGAATTCTGGAGTCGACCTCGGTCGGACTCGAACCCACAACCCATTGGTGTTGTAGCAGTGGATTATACCACGACGCTATTTCGCCACAGATAATGCAAGTCTTCTCGCTTCGACGAACCTACGCGTAAGCTCCACTCTCGCACGCTGCGCATTCACGTATATAATAACATACAGTCACTAAAATTTGACGTACTGAGCAAGTAGTAGGGAATCTAGGTAGACTGGGGCCGCGGGTCACATTATCATGTAAGACAGAAAACTGTCCACGGGCCAGACAAAATCCCTTCGCGGGCCGGATCCGGCCGGCGGGCCGTATGTTGCCCGCCCCTGGACTAGGAGATGACTCCGTGGTGAATTGGAAATAACTTGACTTAACTCGAGTCAAAACTGTTATACAAGTAAGATTGTGTGACGTGTGACTCGGAACCTCATGACTTGGTTAAAACCATGGTATGAAAATAAGACCGAGTAAATTGTAGATACGGAAGTTGACACTGTTAAGTTATATTTAGCAGTTGGAATATTGGTATATGCTCCTCTATTTCAGCTATACAGTAGTTGGATTATTATCGACATTGATTGTAGTTTACCTACCAGCTGTTTGCTGCAGTATGAACAACGGGGCGTCATGCTGCGGACTACAAACCAGGACAAACACTCTTTCAACCCACCAATCTGCAACCCCCAAACCAACATGCCATTCACGCCCCTGCGAAATTCCCAAAGTCGCATCTGCGTGATTGCATCTCAACGCATGACACCTCTCTACTGAGTTAGCGAAAGTTACCAAGAGAAGCCAGCACGATACTTATTGCAACTATATGCTAGTATATACTTCTTTAGCTTGACACTGTCCTCTTTTTGGGATAATAATGATCGACAAACGCCGAACTTTTGTGACTGCTCAACTCAATTTGTAATAAAGAATGATGCTTGCAGACTGTGCGTCCGGCCTGATATGGCACTGCTTCCGATTATGCAGCAGCAGTTAAACTAAAATAGGTATAACGCCTATATAAACGTATCTGAAATAATATTTCGTCAGCATTAGTGTCCCTACGTGTCTCTCTCTAGCAAACGAAGATGTCCTCTTAACCACACTGCACATGCTGCACTTGCTATGATCACAACACCTGTCACATATAGGTAGTAACGATCGAAATTGCAAAAGGAGATAGTATATCAAGCAACAAATATTTTTCAAATATTCATTGTGCTCTTAAAGCAAATAGCCTACTAATTTTACTGAGGATAGCAAACATTGTTCTAATCAAGACGTTCCAAATCTTGGACGTCGCCTCACAGCAAGCGACAGCGCCTCTCTTTCACATTCACGATTGAGCGGAGACATATTAGGCACTATGATGTACCCATAATGCAGGCAATACTGTTCCTTCCAGCTGAGATCATTCATTCTTTTGGTCGTGCTTAGAAGATTCCATTTCGATTGCATTGCTGATAGACAGACATGGCTGATTTAGATCAGGGATCGGAAACTTGTGATCAGTGGACCGGTGTCGGTTTGAGAAAAGTTCATCAGTGGTACGTCAAAGTTAGTATGCTTTTGCATAGCGGCAGAAAATCACTGATAAAAAATGAAATAGAATCAAGCTATTCTCTTTTATCGAGACATATATGTTACTGTCCTACTATGCACGATTTACAGACCATATTGTACATGAGTTGCAATCAATTTTCAACGGCTAACATTCGTATTTTTGAAGGCCGGTCCGCGAAATAGTTTAATTTCTAAACCGGTCAGCAGAGCAAACACTGTTGCGGACGCCTGATGCTTCACATGCTGCTTCATCTGTTAAAACAACCGCAAATATGTGCGACCTAAATACAGGCTATCACATCGGCATTTAAAAATAATTTAAAATATTATTTTTCTGATGAACAGGAAGCCCTTGGTAGCGGGTCTTAACTTGAGTAGGCTATAACAGCAAGATTGCACCGTTACCTCGATCTGACATCAGTGTCATTACTCAATACGTAACTGCATGTGATCACACTATTGTTTGGCTTTATATTTTCATTGTTTTAGGTTATTTTTTGATTGTTGATGCCGAAAATGTCATTAGGTTTTCGCAATGTGCGATGGTCACTACGTAAAGGTATTTTTGTTTTCCTCCTTTTTGATGCCACTTTATGTTTTATGGAACGAGAAGTTTGGAAATCAAATTATTTCTTCGTCTCATCGATACTTTTGCATTTTTTTTTGAATTAATATTGAAATTACCAAGGTTCAAAAGAGTGTGCGTAAAGTAATTTAGGCAAACTAGGAACCGAATATTAATGACTGGCATATTCAGCTTGCTGGCACGAATCCAGCTTTTATACGATATGTTACTTTACGATTAATGTGTAGACAACAATGCGCTATAGATATTTTAAAGTTACGCATGACTGTTCTCGAAAACGATAGGGTGCTATCCAGGATTTAGACATATGATTGACCCCAATTGATCGGGGGAAACATTCAGCATCAAGAGTTTCTTCTATTTTACCACCATTAGATATTATAAACGGGTGTTAACAAAACATCATAACTACGCTGTTTCGAGAGCGTTACTGACCCGGTAGTTGGTTTAAATGACAATACAAAAACACGTTCGGAGCAAATTATCATTTCTAAGTCAGAAAAAAAACTAGATGATGAATCAAATATGTCTCGTTGTAAGTAATTGAATATTCGAACTTGGCTGTCCATTAAATATAAGTATCATAATAAAAATGAACCAATAATGCTGTGAAGTAGTGAAAGTAGTCGACGGCGATAGGGAATTGCGTTGTTTGTAATAGCAACATATGATTTTGATTGCCGGTTCATAGTATCTCCGGGCTTTCGTGATCTGGATACATGGCATGACGACATAATACATCCGATTAAAAAATCTGACGCTAATCACGTTTTTCATTCCGCGTATCGGGTTTTCCCCGTGCATGCATTATATTCCCTTTCGCTGGAAATACTCTTGCAGTTCATAGACTTGTGGTGTTAGTCGGGATGACACGCTCCTCCGAGATTTTACGTGCGATACAGCTATAAATTACTAGAAATTGTTTAGAGTCACACGACAGCCAGAAGAATTTGAGAGAGTCAGAGTATAATCAACGCCTTACATATGTTGGTGACATTCCGTATCGTAGAAAGTTTCGTACAGAGATGGTCGATAACGACGTCTTTCTACTTGTTCGAAGTACTGAAGAAGCCTACCTGCAGTAGTTACTCAGGTGGTTATGATGTTATGGTTTTTTAGGTCAAAAATAGGACTAGAATACTTACATGGAAATCGTTTCTTTCAATTTAACTTGTGTAAAAATCCACGACGTCACTTCTACTTCTACTTGTGTACCAACCAGGGCTATGGAGTAGGAGTCAGAGTCGTGGTGTCGGAGGTTCGTTAGCTTTTGTCTTGTCGGAGTCGCAGAATTTTTTTAGCATTCCCTGGAGTCGGACTTGGCGAAGCACGTAATGACTGGAGTCGGAGTCGTAGTTTGTTGAAATGCTCCGACTTCGACTCCGTGTACTTTAAAATCATGTTACCAAAAAGTGTCGTTGAGGTTGCCAAAGTCATTAAGTTTTTACGTTTTAGAACCATCACAAACTTAATTTCTTTCCGAGTAGTTTTCATAATTTCTGTGACAGGAATGTCGGAGTCAGATATTTGAAGAAAACATGAGGAGTCGGAGCTAGAGCCGGAATAGGTGAATTTAAAACTCACGGAGTCGGTGTCAGAGTCAGAGTCGGTGACGTCTGGAGTTGGAGTCGGTGGTGAAAGGAACCGAATCCACAGCCCTGGTACCAACGATTAGGACTTTCAACAGCTCTGATTTCATAGGTATCACTAAAGCGAGAAAGCGGTAGAATTGATACGTAAACCACGTTAGGACGTAATGCAAGTAGGCTAAATATAATTGAAGTACAAGTAGAACTACTTCGTTTCTCCCTCTGACATACTCTGAGAACAACTGAGTGCTGTTGTAATACTATTCGAGGCACTACGTTTACATATGAACGACGGAATCGAGTGTAGCCTTCAATCTGGCATATATACGGGTCACGGCGATTGTTTATTCTTCTGACTTCCTTGCATAACGCACGCGGGCCTTATTCTCCGCACTCCACATACATTATAAAGATATATTTAATAAAGTTATTTATTTTTCAGTTATCTGAACGAAGGATTTTTTAATTTTCACGTTTCAGCTATAATTATGGAAAATCAGAGACACAAGTCACGTTACGTGTCAATACTTCTTCTCATCATTCTTGTCGCAAGCCACGTGATAGGTAAAATCATCTCTGCTTCTTCAAAATCACAGATTTGATAAGATAGTATATGTCCGCTTTTAGGGGGACATGTCTGTTTTTCAATAAAAGTTACATGTACTCCAATAACGCCCAAATGTCATTTTTTCGTATGTCGTCCCCTTTTTTATGCTTTGAGTATTAGGTGATTAGATAGAGAAAACGAAAAAAGGTCAAATCGACTCACAGTACGCGTGAAACCATTTTTTTCTGGAACTGCCGCGTAGGTTGACTAAAGGACCGCATTTTTTCAGGCATTGCCGCGAAGGCTGAGTACCAAAATGTCAATTCACCTAGAATCATAATCATCTGTATAAATTCCTTGTCTTTATGCCAAAGACATAAATTTTATATGTGAATACTAATAAGAAAATCGTGCTATTGCATCGGAATATTGTACCAAGTCAGGTCTTTTATATTTTGGAGCCTTAGCCTTACAATGTCACTACATTTGTTGGCATCATCAGAATACGATGTGATGTGTTGTGTAATATCGACAATTCAGCTGCCAAAATTACAATCCTTGACTAACAAACACGTGCATCCTTACTGTGAAAGTATCAGTGAATATTGTGATACCACGTTATCTGTGAGATGAGTACACAGAGTTCGCTTTATGTTTCAGATGTGTCTGGTCGCGTTCGCTTTCGTTATAGAGGAGGTTCCAGGAGACGATCTGGCTCCTACTATGGCGGAGGTTCTAATGGGAGTGGAGGTGGATTATCCGTATTGTATGCTATTTCTAACATTTTCTCAATTTGTAACTGCTTATCATTCACCCTTTTCCTTTTTATTTAGGCTATTTTGTGTGCGGTAGCCAAAGAGCGTTGAATCACCATTGCCATACGCATACGCGCACAATGCACACACTACCATAGGGTTGTTAAAAAAATTTAAATTCAAGATTGCACGGCCTCTACTGGTTGGAATTGAGTCAAATTTGGTGTGCATCGTTTTCTTAGACAACCTGACGATTTAGTCATTAGGCGAGTGAGATCTGGAAAAACAAGTTTTTTTGAACAACCCTAACTACCAATCTTGGTAGAGTCGACGGTCAATATGATTCTGGTTTCTCAGTAGTTCTAGTTGCGAATTTGAACAAATAGCAGCCGAACGACTAGATAACAGGTGTCGTCGTTTGGCGTGAATCCTGATAATGGTATTCTGTTGCTCAGAGTCATCATTTCTAACAGTGGCGTAGTCGGGGATGGGTTATGGGGGCCATCACCCTCCCATTCCCGACATTTACTGCTGTTCAAGTGGGTTGCCGATCCGATTCCGATAAAATCAAAATTTATAAGATGATTTTGAATTGAATTGAATTTAATATGGTTAGTTGTTTTAGTTCTGGGGTCCCAGTCTTTTTCTATTCACGGCTGCATTTCGATTACTTATGTAGCCTATGCTGGTTCGTGGTACAGAACTTGAATATAGCTTTCAATAAAAAATCTATCGTAATAGAATATTTATTAAACTCGAGGACTTTTCAGGTGCCTCTTTTCAAGAATTAACGCACACTAAATGGATTGTAACAGATGGTCTGTCATTCTGATTGTTGCGTCATACTTTGCCTTTTGGGGTTTGCTTTTGAATCTGTTTAAATCCCTTTAGTGAGCCGTTATCTCTTGAAAGATTCGAGTTCAATAAATATTCTATTACAATGGATGTTGTATTGAAAGTTATGTGGCCTAAGGCCGCATTCCAGGGCATGTCCTAAATGAACCCACTGGTCGCCAAATACCCATGTTAAACAATCCATGTCCATTCCAGGTAAAATCCGGAGTACGGACCAATCTACTTTTTCATATCGGCTTACTATACGCACCAAAATCGCGAGTGGTCATTTTATGAGTAGCTACTGGACGTCCTTATTGTCGCGCGAAGCACGAGATTTTTTCAGATTCACGACTGAATTTCGTCATTAATATTAGTAGTTTCACATATAACTATTAAATATTTATTTTTTCTCAGCACATGTGATCAGATTCACCGGTAGAGTTGATGGGAAAGGGTGTTTTCGAAAATGTAGGGCAAGTTATAAATGATGATTCGGGCAAGTTTTTGCAAATGCTGCAACTTTTTTTACAGCTTTCTAAATACTCACAACTTATGAAGTATCTTAATTTAGGCTGTTTGGTGAAATCTCATATTGCAACTTTTCTTCAATTTGTCATGCAAATTTTTGCAACTTTTTGGATTTTTCATGCAACTTTTCGCAAATTGTTTCGAACTGTCATGCAACTAACTTTCAACTGGAAATATTTGACACTATATGTAAATAGATCGCTTGATTATTTCACTGTCGTTTAAATTTGAGGTTCTTTCTGATTTGACGTACATTCAGGCTAGACCGCCCAAAATTATATTTTCACTGCTGGGTCAATATTTTCCCGCTATTGATTTCGTTGAAGTCGCCAACACGGAGTTTTGCCACATTTTCTTGGATAGGGAGCGATTTGATCGAGTATCTCATATCCTAATAATTTCAAGGAACTTGCCAATAAATGCAACTTTTTACTGCAACTTTTAAGAAAAATAAATGTAACTTTCTACGGATTTGACTGCAATAAAAACTTGATGTATCTTTTGGTGAGCCAGTTGTTCTTAGGAACTTTGTTGCTGTTATTTCTTGACCTCCCATCAGGATCGTCAGTATAGTTGAAAGATGTTTCTTTTTAATCTTTATTATGTTTCTTTAACCTTTTTAATCCAAATTAACGCTTAGTAGAACGTGAACAGCACAAATGGCAGCACGTAGTACGCAGAAATATAAGGTGTAAAGTAGGTACAAAGTAGGATTTACAACGATGCTTTATCCTAAGAATCTTCCAACCGTCTGTCCAGCAAAGTATCCAACGAAAACGAGTCTAGCAATTGAATATATAGGGAGAGAAAACGAGACTGATAATGATGATAATTAAAACACGCGACAATTAAATTAAATACACCAAGATCTCACGAGACAATGCAAAGCCGCACGCGCGCGCTAACATCCACCCCCCTTTGACTGGTCATAGTCAACCGAATAGTCTTTCTCCAGTAAATGGAGTTTTTGTATAGGTCGCGTAAGATATCCACGAGCGGTTTTCAATTTGAATGTTCTCACGAGGCCATCTTTGCCCTTGAAAGCATGTACGATTTTGCCGACCTTCCAATTCGAGCGCGCGTACCCGTCGTCTGCGATTAATCAAATGTCTCCGACGTTTGGAACAGAATGTTCGAAAGCCCATTTCTTTCTTTTGATCAACGTCGGGAGATATTCCTTCGACCATCTCGCCCAGAAATGCCGCAACAGCGTTTGGAGATAGCGAAATCGCTTCGAGACGTTGACACTCAAGTTGGACGGAAAATTCGGTATATGTCGCAGTGGCCGACCAATTGCCAAATGAGCTGGAGTGATTGCTTGCGGGTTTCTCGGATCGGAACCGAGATACGTCAACGGCCGCTGGTTCATCGCACACTCGATATCTGTCAAAATGGTGTAGAGTTCAGTGAAGTTCAATTTTGCCTTAGCAGAATCTTTCTGAGAGGTTCTTTAATGGATCTGTTCATCCTCTCGTAGAAGGCACCGCGGTGTGGAGCACGTTCGGTAATGTATTTCCACGTTATCCCGTTGTCGGTAAGGAATTTCTCCAGAGCTTCGTTGTCTGACCGCTTTTTGAAGGACGCGCGTGTGGAAATCTGAACTAAACGCTCAGCTTTTTTGAAAGTCAGTTGGTTGCCGCATATAATTTCTCGACACCAGCCACGCCTGTTCATCATTCGTTGCAGAGCACCGATGAATTCCTCCGTGGACATATCGTTGGTCAATTCCAAATGAATCATTCTACTGTGGGGACAAGTGAACAAACAAATATACGCTTTTTGCATCGCGTCGTCGCCTACTTTAATATAAATTGGCCCCGTGAAATCCACCCCGACCTCAGAAAATGCCGGAGAAACGCAAATGCGTTCCTTTGGAAGAATGCCCATTTTCTGTTGGGTGGTTTCGTGTTCCAATGTCGACAGACGATACAATTTCGCAATACCCTTCTTACCTCGCTCCTGATATGAATAATAAGGAAGCGCTCACGAAGAATAGCGATGGCCGTGTCCTGAGGAGAATGGGAGTTGCTTTCGTGGACATGTAGAATGAGTTTTTCCACTAACGGCTCCTTGACAGGAAGAATAATTGGAGAACTCGTGAACTCTGGCAATTAAATCACACAAACTCAACCGATCACCGGCAACGATCAACTCATTTTCGCGGTCTATTCTCGGATCCATGTCTTTAATTTTTGATTTATTCGACACGTTCTTACCTTGGTCGAGATTTTCGATTTCGCTGCTAAATCTTGAGCGTTGAAGCTGACGTAAAAGGAAGTATTCCGCCATTCTGAACTCATTTGGTCCAACGAATCGATTGGTGCACTCTGGGTCCATTTTCATGTAATCACGATGACGCCAACGCAAGATTCTCGCTGTAATACGAACAATTTTGGAATAGTTACCGTAGCGATCCACATAAAAGGGAACTGGTGGCTGTGTGATGTTCACTAACACGCGTGGAGTTGCGGTTTCTGTCTCGGCTTGTGGATTCGGTTGTTCCAGGTGCGATTTCACAGGCCAATGGGACTCTTCAGACTTCAGCCAATCCGGTCCGTGCCAATAGGCTGAACAATTCTTCAGTTCCTGAAGCGCCATACCGCGGCTATGGTAGTCTGCTGGATTTTCGATGCCTGGGCAATGTCTCCAAGCGTGTGGGGATACGAGATCATGAATTTCCTGAACTCTGTTCCTCACAAACGTTTTCCAATGCGAGCTTGGCTTGGCAATCCATGCCAGAGCTATCTCTGAGTCGAGCCACAAAAAGACTTTATCAATTGAAATTTCAGAACTCAGCGCATCAAAAACGTATCTAGTTAATTTAGCCAGACAGTGGGCTGCCGTTAGCTCGAGTCGCGCAACAGATATTGATTTCAATGGGGCCACTCTCGTTTTAGCAATCAAATACTGGGTCTGAATATTGCCTACATCATCTTCAGCTCTAATGTAGACTACTGCCCCGTAAGCACTTTCAGAGGCATCAGCAAAACCATGGAGCTGCAGGGAATTTGGAGAACGTATTCGACAAAAAAGGTACCGTGAAATTTTGATGGACTCCAGAAGCGACAGCTCGTCGGTCCATTGTCGATACTTCTTGGCGAGCGCGTCGTCCACTGGATCGTTCCAATCGAGTTTTCGTTTCCACAATTCTTGCAATAAAATCTTGGTTGTAATAACGAATGCCGAAAAAAATCCAAACACGTCGTAGATTTGACTGAGCTTACTCAAAATGGACCTTTTGGTGACGATTTCATCCTGCTCAAGCAGTTTAGGTTTTACATTGCAATACATGACATCCTGCGTCGTGTGCCATTTCAAACCGAGAGACGAGGCCTCACCATTGTTAGCATCATCAAGATCGAGAACGCAATTCGGTAACCGAGCTTCCTCGGGAATGCAATCCATGACTTCTCGATTATTGGACGCAAATTTGACCAAGGACCATCCACCGTCCTTGAAAAACTCAACCAACTTCTGTTGCTTGCAGACAACCTCTTCAACGCTATTTCCACCTACATGAATGTCATCGACGTACATATTACGAACGATTTCATCGCCCAAGTCGCGACCAAATTTATCAATAATCGGCGCAGTATTAGAATGATGGTGTATTGTTTGAATAGCGAGGAAAGGGCTTGACGAGACTCCGAACATTACTCTCTCCATAACGTAGACGTCTGGCGCTCTACGCGATTCGTAACTTCGCCAAAGATATAATTGGAAACGCTGATGATCCGGATTAATAGCAGTTTGGCAAAACATTTTCCGAATGTCACCGCTCAAAGCAATTTTATGAGTGCGAAATCGTAGTAGCACAGCTCCTATGTCGGGTAACAAATTTGGGCCCTTCAAAACGCAATCGTTTAGCGAATATCCACAGCTATTTTTAGCGCTTGCGTCGAAAACAATTCGTAATTTGGTGGAGCAACTCGCTTCACGAAAAACCGGATGATGCGGGACATAGTAATGGGGAATCGTACTAATTTTTTCCAATTCCGCTTGCGACAATTTTCGAGCGAAACCGTTGTCCACGTATTCCATGATCGCCTGATCGTATTTGGTCAATTTATCAGGGTTTATCCTTAGAACCTTTTTTGTTGTTAACAAACGAGAATATGCCTGCGCGAAATTGGGCTGCAACTCTATTGCATCGCGTTTAAATGGTAACGACACGCAATATTTATCCCCATCGAACGACACTGAATCATTGAATTGTGCAATCGCGTCAACCTCGTCGGAAGTATAAACCAAATCCTCATCTGTAAGCCCAATGCATTCTTGCTTCCAAAATCGTTCGAGTTTGTTGTCCAATAGTTCCATGTCTAAGCGACGTGCGTTTGAGCTTCTGGTAAGCAAACAATTAGAAGAACGATCAGCTGAGCAATTGCGACTACATGGTCCAGCCAATACCCAACCGAAAATGGTTTCAATTGCAAATGGTCCAGATTCGGGGATTTCAGGACTAATAACCGACCCTTGCATCAGTGAGGAATAATATTGCCCCCCCAACAGTATATCTACCGTGCCGCCGTCTCTTGGAGGAGGGTCAGCTAGCGGCAATCCGTCGAGGTGTCTAACCTGATCGCAACGTAAAGTGACGTTATCCAAGGGCGTGCAAACAACACCGTCTTGAACGAACGCTTGAACTTCAATACAGCCTCTCGGTTCTGAATGTAATGGTTCCAGATTGAATGTAACTAGATACATTGAACTAGAGGTTGAACTACCACCAAATCCACTTATGTTCATTTGTTGCTTTCGAATAGCCGGTAGCTGCAAGTAATCAGCGACGTTCCGGGTGATAAAGGACTTTTCCGACAACGAATCGAAAGCAATGCGAACCCGCCTAGTCTTACCCTCGTTCGAAGTTTGCGCAAGTGCAGTGGGAAACAAGGTATCAATATCGGAGTCCGGCGCTGCTGATCGCCTAGCCGTGGATACCATTGCTTTCGGATTCGACGACTCCAATACGTGCAGTAGTTGGTGATGAGCCTTTCTACATCCTTCGACCTCACACCGGGCTTTGCACTGATAGAACTGCTTAGGATGTCCAGCTTCGCCCTGCGTTGTGAGACACCTGAAACACACCTTTCCGGGATTCGTTAACAAACCAGACATTCGTTGAGCAGGGGTTGATTTCAGAAATTCTCTACAATTCAGTAATGGATGGGGCTTGTTGCAATATGCGCAGAGAGACGATCTAGATTGAGTTACCAAAGACTGAGCGGAACAATACTTATCGTTGTTGGAGGTTTGCTGCTTTGTCTTCGGTTGCTTCTCCGATTGCATGNAGCTGGACCTCTTGAAAGTATCCATAGTCGCCAATTCTGTGGAAATATACTCGAACATTAGATCNGACGAAGCTACCTGGTTGGACTCAATCAATGGACTAATTTTACGCATNCAACCCTCGAGTAATTTCTGAGGNAGCTGCAATTCCAATATCTGAGTGAACATTTGATCCCAGGTGATATTATTTTGAGTCAGNATTGACCTCTTTGCATTAGCCCGGTCTAGCATACCTCGCACTTTGNCGAGTTCGAAATCTANCCGGTTNCCTTCAAGCAGATCTTTAATGTGACTGCGAACAATTGCTTGCGTCCTGCCNAATNGTNGCAGNACCGCAGCAATCGCCGGCTCATAATTAGTCGCATTAGATGGAAAGCCATNCAGAACACCAGACGCAGATCCCTTCATAGCAGCCTTCAAATAAGTCATTTTGTAAAATTTACTGACCNATGGGTTGGTATGAACAAGGGGTTCAAACGCCTCCCAGAAAGATGGGAAAGAAAGTATATCGCCATAAAATGAGGGCGGATTCACTCCGTTTGGTAGACTGCCAGNTGTCCTGTCAGCTTCGTNAATCGCTTTCAATTTCGATAGCTNTGACCTGGCTCGAGGAATGTTGGTTAAATAGACTTGAGTAGCATCTTTCAAACCGTTAATAATCTCGGTCTTCAAGTCGCCGTTCCAATAGATCAATTTTGCCATCTACGTAGGATTTCAAATCCGTCATGGACATCTTGACCGATTTCACGTACACTTCAATTTCTTCGACTGAGTTGGAAGTCGTGTACTTCAGTTCGAGTGCCTGCAATAGTTCCAGAAGATCTTTATTCATTCGCCTAAATCGCTTACCAATGACTCTATGCAAATTGGAATCTCCGCTAGAGTTGGATTCCTCTGCTTCCTTGCGAACGTCGGTGAAGAATTGAGTTAAATTGTGTCTCTCTGCTTTCGCCTCCTAGCGCATTCCTTCAAGCTGAAGGAGGAATCTTTTTTCTGCTGCTTCCTGCTGAATGATGAACCTTTTCTCCGCTGCCTCTTGCTGTTGCTTCATCAGTGTAAACATCCTCACAGGGTCGTTGGGCTTATCGGTCTGAATATAAAATGGATCGGGCGAAGCCGCGGATTGATCTAGCACCGGTGAATCTGGCGGTTGCGTTCTAGACGTCTCCAAATTGTCGGGCTTACACTCACGAGCTTTCTTCAGTCTTTCTGA
>ATSW01125554.1:0-17288 GCA_000444245.1 Botryllus schlosseri | reverse complement strand
TGAATTTTCAAATTACGATACATGATTCAAAGTCATTGCATTTTGCTAATTGTTTTAAATACAGATGGAGTCCCTATTCATTCTGAATTGAGGAACGAATAAAGAGTTGATTATACACGCAAGAAGGCGCTCTATCGCTCATGCATTGCATACGTAGAACTGTCAAACTACGCAAGTATGGCGCAGTCTATAACAGGGCTGGGAAAACTGCGACTCGCGAGTCGCATGCTGCTCTTCGAGTCTTTGATTGCGGCTGTTCAATGAGTGTGCAATGTGCAATCGGTGATAATGAGCGTAAGCCACTGTGCCTTTTCCGTCAAGATTCGCTTAATAATCACAAAGCACCAAAACCTTAATTGCGAAGATTTCCCCAAAAAAGACATATTTACGAAGTATTATGATTACCGAGCTCCGCACTGTTTGACGTCATATAAGTCCGATTTCAAACACCTTGCAGCCTTGATGAAGACGCATCGTCTTATACCACACAATAATAAACTTCATTCGATACCCTACATTTCCTTGTGACGGAATAAATCAGTATATATAAATTTTTGTGTTGTGACTCTTTTACGGGAACGATCTTTGATATGCGGTTTGCGCGTGAAGCAGCTCTGCCCACGCATGATCTATAATTATCAGCCAAAAAATAAAATAACATATGAAGCATCAGGAAGTTCAGTAAAATGATATGGAGCAATACCCTACCTGCATATATATCCATGATATACAATTATAAACGTATGGGCGACATTCGTTCGATTTAATGCACGCAAGAGGGTTAGGTTGAGGTGAGCAAGTTTACGACAACGTAAGCTATAACCTCCGATAACTGCGTTAACGATCAATTCATTAGTGGCGTAACAATGGAGGCTCGGTAAAACACACAATCATTGAGTGACTGGTTAATAATCCGAACTTATACAAGATACGGCGAATTAGTCGACATCGATTAAGCTACTTGACGACTTGAAATTGACTCGTAAATTTTGCTTCGAGTCACGAGTCAATCTGCATTTTTGATGCGTCGAGTCAAGTCAAGTCAATTTTGAAAAGTGGCTCGAGTCAAGTCAAGTCATACGAAAAAGTTGACTCGAGTCTGACTTGAGTCAAGTCATGACTCGAGTCGTCCCAACACTGCTGTGTAGCCAAATTATGACGGTGATTCCCGTGCAAGTCACCCACTCCTAAAGTTCTTGCGGACCAGGTCTGCAGCTGTTCTCGACCACATTCAGAATATACATTCCCAGTATTGTTTGTTTTATTGACACAACAGTGACGCTTTTCGCCTATTAAGGCCGTGTGCGCCAGGACAGTAACATGTGTAATATTCATTGTCTTTGCTTTTCGTCTTCTTCCAGACGACTTTTCACACTAATACTCTTTCACCATGGGCTGCCTCATTTTCATGCGTCCTCCCCACTGCCGATTTTTTGGCTCGGCTCACCTTCACTCTGGGCTTTTCATACACTGCGGTCGCAGTGAGGTTAGCGATGAGGATCACAGTTCGAGTATAAAATCACCATCAACGTGATATTATGCATGGAATCCTGATCAGACATTCACTTTGAGTAAATAAGCAATAATGTTAGGCGAGGTCTCACGGGGCTATTTCATCGATTGTTTTGTACGAGAATGACATTACTTATTCGTTTCCAGGAAGAGATGAATGAGCAACATGCGTGCATGCGTCCTGTGAAATTTGGCGGAAAAGCCGAATCGCAAACTGCCAAGTCGATGTACGACGCATTATCGGACTTCAGTCGTGTTTACAGGGTTTTCGCATACGTGTTACTCATTGCTGTTGTTGCCGGTTGTTGCCTGGGAGGTTGCGGATGCTTTTTTGGCGCTCCGTTAGACTTCCGTCGCGTAAATAAAACTGGTAATGCCAGTTGATTTTGACCACGGGACGGAATTAACACTATATATTGCTCCACGGCTGGATGCGTCTAAGATACATCTGTATCAGTGAATTTTACAGGGGATGTATATGGAATAATCCAAGCTATGCTCACTAAGCTGCCGGATATGGATCCGGACAGGATTCTAACTTTCTACTACAGGAAAGTGACTTTCTATTAGTTTACTTTCGTGTTTTGTATGACCCGACTGGCTTCAGCATAGCACCACAAATTTTGAAAAATCCTTAATAGCAAACTTCAATACAGTGCTGGAGACATAATTAGAAAAATATCGACTACAGGGACAATAAATACTAAATCTTGAGCAGGATAGTTTTGGATCTGGATTTTAACATTTAAGACGGAAACAGGATCCAGATCGGATCAGGATTCCATTTTTTCAAACAGGATTGGATCTGGATCCCGAAAAACCATGATCCGTATATACAAAATACAACTATGCATCTTTAAGTCGTGCATATACCGTCCTACGTACATACGTGCAAGCATAATTTAGATTAAAATGTTGTATTTTATATATACCGCGTTGTAAGTCTGAGGTATGTTTTGATTTCGTGGACCACGGGTGGTACACAAGGGTGTGAATACACACTTTTTTCGCTAGGAGTACTGAAGGGGTTCCCGTTCCCACTTAATGTGGGGCTTAAATGATAACTTTTTGATATGATGTTGTAGCAATTTCATCGTCGAGGGCAGAATGGGGCTGGAGGCAGAGGAACACCAGATCACCCCGCCCTGTGTTCTATATCTATATTTGAACATATAAAAGCATACAAGTAATACATTGTTCAGTTCATCTCTGTCCTTGCTGAATACTGCAAATTGATACTGCGTGTAATGTAATCTTGAACCACCCATTAACCGTCCTGTCAAGGTCTAATGTCGAGATTTTGAAGATTTCGTAGATGTCAGTCACGCAAATAATCCGAGTTAAGATAACTAAATGTTCTATCGCGCGATCACAGACGCTGGGGTATACATGAATATATCAGTCCGTCGATACAGTGGTGACTTGTAAAATTGTTTACCCACGATTTATTTTGACTGAGATTTTAGCAAGATGAATCACCCAAGACAATCGGTAATGATATGTAGTTTGGAAATCATAAAACCATAAAACCATAAAACCAAATGACTGTTGTATACTATTCGTTTTGTATAGAATAATCTTCTGAATATCAGACATGCAATATCTTAATGGTTAAAATTTCGCCTATATCTAAGTTGGCTAACGAAAAATTGACATTTCGAGATGGTCTACACGGGAGCGTTTATATTCTCATTAGCAACCTGTGGCATACCTGGAACATGCCAGCCAAAAAGAGAGATCGTTTTGATTGCAGATAACATTCGTTATACATATCGTAGAATAGCTTACTTCACAGCAGCGGTTCTCAACCATTTTGGGCTCGCGGTACCCTTTCAAATGAAAAATAGTTCGCGGCACATGGAAGATATTGATCGTATGGGGTTATTACCTTATTTGATTGTCATATAGCGACGTTTAAAACGCGAATATGTACTTCAGCATTGTAGTATAATGTGGCCCGACTCGTCGCTAGGTATCGTGTACATTAATATAGGTTATCACTTCACTGAAATATAGGGTTGGAATTAGCAATATGACGTCGCGCGACGTCATGAGGCATCACGTTCGCGTTCACACAGAACCTTTCAAAAAGGTTCGCGTTCACAGTCACACGAACCTGAAACTCTCCGAGGTTCACAACATCCGTACCAGAATATCGTTCTTACGTGATGACAACAAGCAGGCCGTATTCAGACGAAAGTAAAGGGACTTACTTTGATTAACTAACGATTTACGACAATACATAAACTTCGGACTGCGCTTAGACCAGGGGTGGGAAAACTACGGCCGCGGGCGGCATATGCGGTCAGGAATGGCTTGTGCGGCTCTCGAAAGCAACAAGGAAATATAATGCGTACGGAAAATGTAATTATTGCAGCGTCTTGAGAAAACATTTTCTTAATATACTCGAAGTCGTTTCCACACCTTCCGATCTTTTCATTGCATCGCAATTTTGTGGTGTATAGAACTGATAAATATTGCTATTTAACCGAACCGAACCGAACCGAATATATTTCACCATGACAATGATAAGTTATAGTCTTACTATGATGTTTATTTTATTGCTGATGGCGCAATAGCCTATGGTTGCATTTTCAGAGGTTTCAATTGCTGAAGATCGCAGAAAATCGAAACGGAAATGACATAATTCGGATCAAGAGTGTGATTTTAAACTAGCAACTCCATCAAGTTCATTACTTTAGTGCTGTATATACCAGTGTTGGGATGACTCGAGTCATGACTTGACTCGAGTCAGACTCGAGTCACCTTTTTCGTATGACTTGACTTGACTCGAGTCATTTTGCAAAAATGACTTGACTTGACTTGACTCGACGCCTCAGAAATGCGGATTGACTCGTGACTCGGAGCAAAATTCACGAGTCAATTTCAAGTCATTGCGTGAACAATGTCGATAAAATCACCCTATATTATTATGTTTTGGTTGTTAGCAATACGCCGATGTCACTTGTGAGAGCAACCAGTCTTCAATAATTGTAAGTTTCACTGATCATTCATTGTTACATCACAAATAAATTTACCGCGTACGAAACCGCCGCACCTACGTTATCGTAGTAGCAGTAGATTTATCTAATCGCATCGTATCTCTGTTTGCGTAGTGCTCACCTTTACCAACACTCTTGTATGATTTAAATCGAACGAATATAGTTTATGCCCTAATATTCTCACGGAGGTGTAGGTGGGTAGTGGCTATTGTACGACATCGATTTCTTCAACTTCTCGAGGCTTCGTATTCGATCCTTTATATTGGCTGATAAAATCAGACTGTAGCTTGTAGCTATACAGTTACTCACGTATTTTATTATCAGTTCTACGTGTGCGTGAGCGATACAACGCCTTTTTGCATGAATATTTAACGTTATAATCGTCATTTGATTCAAGATAAATTGCCAATTAATCTACCCTTCACACAGTTAGCCAAATGTAATGACTTTGGATCATCACATATACTTCGAAAATTCAATTTGACTCGAATCGTCACTTGACTCGTGACTTGACTTGACTCGACTTGACTCGAGTCACCTCCAAAAAACGAGTGACTTGACTTGACTCGAGTCACCTTTGAAAATCGATTGACTTGACTTGACTCGAGTCAAAATGTGCAATGACTCGAGATGACTCGTGACTCGAAGGTAGTGACTTGATTCCAACACTGGTATATACTTGGGAAACCGATTCGCACGCGTGTGTTAGGTAGATTTGTCCAAGTCTTATATATTTATATTATCTTCATATTGTAAAGGCATATATTTAAGGCAACATGATGCTGTCAGCATTGCGTGTGTTAGAAGGAAACCAAAAAATCTATGAACAGATTGTTCCTCGTAGATTTAACTTCACATCCTCTTCAAAGAATCGGCACGACCGGCTTTCATCCGAAATTTGGACAAATTGGTTATCGTGGTTGACCAGTTAACAAAATCTTGCCAATGTTCCTGACGCGTGTATACGTTATCATCAAATCACTTTGCTTTAAATATATGCATATATATTATCTCCACATTTTCTCGGTCACTATATAATACTTTTAAATGTTGCGTTTTGGCTAATAATCTCAATTTTATAAAGTGCGTCCCGCGAATGGATTCAGATGTTGAATGCCGCCCGTTAGCTGAAAAGTTTACCCACTCCGGGCTTAGACTTTCTTATGATTTGTTTAACAATAAACTCTGCAATCTGCATACTTCCACGGTCGATGTAATTGACCATCGCATCGAACAGGCCATGTGTGATCGCCACTAACGAATACAGAGGCATATGCATGAATGGCAAACGCATTTCCACGCAGATCGTGTAGCACGCGTTAGGATAGCCAGACCTCGAAAGTTCAATTCTCAAATTCATCGCCGGTAACATAACGTTGCGTTACAAGCCTATATATTTTAACGGCAGTGCCTGCACTATACAACCTAACAATCACAATGCGGATGGCTATGTTTATATGGGCTTTGGAGCAGCCGTAAATTTGCAATGCTCCAGCTCCGGCTCCGGAGCTTTCTTCTATCATACATTAGCTCCGGCTCCAGCTCCGGTGCCGCATTATTACCACTGCTCCGGCTCCAGCTCCGGCTCCAGTTCTGAAAACTATCGAATGTGTCTGTCTATATCAGGGGTGGGCAACCCGCGGTCTGCGGGCCATATGTGTCCCGCGAGAAGATTTTGAGAAGCCCGCGAGCTAATTTCCCATTATATCATCGAAATTCTGTTACATTATTGAAATCGAATTGCTCATATTGTGAACTTGCAAGGCCAACCAAAAATATAATTAGTATGGCCGCGACACTTGGAATGTTGATGACTAAAATATGAGTTCCGACGCATTGGCAGATCCAGGGTCCAGCAGTCACATTTTTAGTAAATCGTCGTACATTACAATAAACTAAGAAAGTAGTAAGATTTTTCTTCACGCTTCATGTGTTTAATTGTCACACGATTTCTTTCTCTGTAGCCTACCCCCCACCTGCAAATGAAAAAACGCCTGATTCAGCTGATTGAGTCTAACTATCTTAGCAATTACGAGAGAAAATATATTCGCTTTTGCGCTCGCAGAAAGATCGTCGACGATGAAATGTAGGCACAAAATGATTGTCGTATATTAGCGGAAATCTTCGATATCGATATGTCCAGATGCCGAATAGTCCTGTCCTTGCAAACTGAGCCCAGCAGGCGGTATACAGTCGACCCGCAATATACCCAAGTAATAATAATATTAACTTTGAAAATTTTACGCGCCTGGCGCGGCTAGTGGGCAACGCACTCGTTCGTTAATTTCATGTGGCCCTTTAGCTGAAAAGGTTGGCCACCTCTGGTCTATATAGATTACTAATTTACCCGTAGGTTAGTTATCTGTAGTAATCTAGAGTCTGTCAGCCGTCAGTAACATCGGATGCAGCAACGAAGACGCGGGGTGCCGCCGTGCCGGCTTGTGACGACATAATTTGTACCAAATCGATTTGTACCAAATTGCCAATGGTTTGACATTCAATATTGGTGCAGTCGTTACCAGTCCATCCGGTGTCGATCAAGTTTATAGGAATATAATATTTTCCCGTTGAAACGAATCGAATAATCGAAATAAACACTGTGCCTTGCACATTGCGCCATGGCCATAACAAATTAAACTATGCAGTATGCACATTGCACATTTACAAGTTTACGAAACAGATGATTACAAATTGGAAATCGCGTATCAAATCAGTAATTTGTCTGCAACATAAAATACCATGGGGTTTTGGGCTACTCTTCTGCCACCCCCTATTTACGCTCGAAAATTCTTTCTGGAGTGAATGACGATGATGCGCAGTAATGAATTCCAATTAGCATGCATAATTGCATACTCAATAACGCTGTCCAATTTAGCAGCCCGAATAAAGAACTGTCACAAAAGAACGAGTATTTGCTCATCCGATTCATAGCAATTTCTCGACTCGTGCTCGTCATATTATTATTATTATTATATTATTTATTCACAGTGAGAAACTGGTCAATACACACATAATCCGGGGAGCAACCTGCACCCAAAGGAAAATGGCTGCAAGTGCACCACAGCCGGACATGAGATGTGCCACAGTTTCATTTTGGTTGCGGCACATTCTGCATTTGCCGTCCGTGTTTTGCTTCATAATTCTTTTGCGATAGTATTTTGTAGGAAGCGATTGGTCTTGTGCTGTGTCTTATTATTATTATTAATATGGTTAAAAGTTGCAGTGGCGCTTATCTCCCTTAAGGGTCTGGTGCACCACGGTCTGAAATTACCTCCTGGTATAAGTACCCTTGCAATGTAATTCAACCTCGGCTATATACGACTCAAAACTTAAAGGATTCTACGACATGATAGCTCGAATTCAGCCACAAGGGTTAATAGCTCGGGCTGGACCAAGAGGTTATAAGTCGTGAATGGGATGTCATGATTACGGCATGACTCAATGAGAAATGTTCGTTGAAAATCATATCTTGCACAGTTCAGTAGAAAATGGTCGACGGTTTCGGCGATATTACAATGGAGACATATAGTGGAGTATCTGAACATCCTATTTTGAACGAATGGGCGTTAAACCTACAATGGCCGGACCGCAGACGGAACATGATGACCTCGAGTTGCCGACATGCATGCATTGACGGGAATTTAATTGAAATGCAACCATGGAAACGCGTATAATGCATCTCTTTATCTTCACCTGCGTACAGTTCCTGCCAGAGAGTTCGCGAATATTGGCGGACAAGTGACTTAGCTTCTCCGATGGTCACCTCAGGAACCTGACGATTGGGGCCAGACAAAGCCGCAGATGTTGCTTCGCGGTCGGCGATCTCGTTGCCATGGATACCTTTGTGACTGGGAATCCATCCAAATTCTACCTCTATACCTCTTCCAGTAACCCGCTCAAGCAAGGGGAAAAACTTGTTGTCGATATCTGTCGGGGCAGTGAGAGGGTTGGATATCGTGTTCAACACACTAAGCGAGTCTGAAAGAATCACATATCTGTCTTCTTTGCATCCATTATCGGTCATGTGCAACGGAATCACGTTTTTATCCTCTCTACCATTTCGCGTAATACATAGTGATCATTATTTTCGAATCGTGTACAATTGGCCAACAAGGTTGTGCTGATGATGAAATTGCGGTTATGCCGAATACCCACAATATTCACAGGCATATTTCGCATACCGGGGTTCGGCACTAATGTATGAAAATTGAACATTGGACAAACGACTGCTCTGCTGTTAAATCCCCAGGAACATGGTTAGTCGGAAAAGGTAGCGCCAAAGAGGAACAGATTCTTAATTCCGCAAAGGCCTGCTGTTGAATTATGTGAACTCAGCAGATATGGTTGTTGCATATATAATAGCATCTTATGAGATACGTCGGAGCCGGAGCTACCCCTCAAATAACTGGCTCCTGCTCCGGCTCCGGCTCCGACTGAATTTTATGTAGAGCTCCGGCTCCAGCTCTGGTAAAAATACACGACTCCGGGGCTCCGGCTCAAAGCTCCGATGTTTATAATTCGAAATTGTACACGGAAACATCACTTCCAAAGGAGTTCGTTTCTCGCATGTGATTAGCAAGACAATAAGGATTTGAAAATTGCATTGTCACATAGACGCCGTAATGTCTGCTCTTCTATCCTACGATATTTCGGGAAAAGCGAATTAATGGGGATATTGATTGACTGCATGGCAGCAATTTTGATTTGTCAAATATACAAACTTCACATCGAGCCCGATTTATTATTGATGGTTTGCTATAGACTAGAATTATTTTGCGCATAATTTCAAAATTTCATAGAAATCTCGTTAATATTCTTTATCGCACCGGCTGCACTTAACCGGAAATATAGGTCGTAACAGAGCAATTGAATGCACCTTGTACGACCGCTTACAACTTGATCACATTTTCATCTATCTGGCTTTAATTCACAGAAATAGCTATTAATATACGGATTTTCTCAGTTTCCCATAGTCAATATCGCCCACGTTTACACTCAGCGCCCTTGTCTTCTCTCATCCCCCCCCCCTAATCGCCCAATTTGTAGCTAACGCCCCATATAGAGATAATGTAAAAGTAAATAATATAAATACCAAGCTATATTCACAATCAATAGGCATCTTAAAACGTATAGCTAAAGCGTATAGATATTGTCGTTACAGAGAAGCAATTAATGATTATATTTCATAGGCGACATCCACAATTATTGTTTACGTAATTCCATAAGAGCTTTGTACTGAATGTACGTTCGTGTAGCGACGGAGGAAACCAAATTGAATAGTATTATATCTCCAAATTGTCACATGAATTTTCCAACAAAAGGCTTTCACTATTAAATATTAATATTACAAGGCTAGATCCGGCATCAGCCGAATGGACAGCCGAGTCTGATTATTGGTACATTAATATTGAGTATAGTGTAAAATGGGTTTCTATATACTTTCTACCGATATTACCTCATAAACAAGTTATGCAGTAGCCAACACCCCAATCGCATGGATTTAGTTTTTATGATAGAATATATATTTCAAATTAATATTGATCCCGTATTCCTGTTAGATTTTTTACATTACATAACGATGTATTCTTTAGGCCTACATCAATTTCATTGACTGGTTGAATAAGCATCTTTCGCTGACTACCTACATGTAGTGTAAGATGCAGCAGAGAGTCACTAAATATTCACAAACGGAAAACTGATTATTTCGAGCCGACTTTTGTAACAAAGCGAGTAAAGTTTTTGAGATAGGCGAGGTGCATGCTCGTTTAGTGTTAATTTTTTGTAGGCTGCCAGCACCATGCATAGAGTTGTCCGAACTTGAAATGCAAATAATTTCAACCAAACATGGTACAATGACGTGAAAAAATGTAATATATGAAAAAGGTTCACAGTGCAGAACCTACCAAGGTTCATTCGTGAACGTGAACTACTAAATTTGTGAGGTCCCCACACAGAGGAGAACGCGAACGTGAACCTCGCGCTCACGCCATCCCTACCCTAAGCCTAATAGTGGATTCAGAATAGAATCGCTCAGGTATTCCAAGCGCGACGCGAATTGAGTTTGACACTCCTGCTCTACATTCATCCAGTGTTGGGATGACTCGAGTCAACTTTTTCTTATGACTTGACTTGACTCGAGTCACTTTGCAAAAATGACTTGACTTGACTCGGCGCCTCAGAAATGTGGATTGACTCGTGACTCGGAGCAAAACTTACGAGTCAATTTCAAGTCAATAAGTAAACAATGTCGATTAAATCATCCTATCTTGTTGTTGTTGTTGTTAGTATTTTAAATATGGTGTTCGGCTACTATGGCCTTTTACACCAGGTCTCAAGAGTCTGATAATCCATTAGGGTCACAACTGTCTGCCGGTTAGGATAACGAATTCAGCGACTGGCAGTATAATCCGTGGGTCTGATAACAGTTTTTTGAGCTGAAACGGTATGCCTAGATTCGCCGCTGTAGTCTTCAAGTGATCGCGGTGGGTCGAGTAGTGTTCGCAATCAATTAAAAAGTGGTCGACCGTCTCGTTGACATCGCACGCATCGCATAAACCCGTGTCATGACACCCGATTCTGCGAAGGTGCCAGTTGAGTCTGCAGTGGCCCGTTTGCAATCTTATGAGAATTGATGAGATTTTTCGTGAAGATATGCTGCAGCTTGGCATGATTGTTTGCGAAGCAAATATTTCGCGATATTGCGAATATTCATCTGAGTCCTTGAATTCATCATTCCATCTTTGCTCACAGTGTTTGGCGATTTGCAGTCGTACTTCCTTGATTGACAGCGAGATTTTTTCGACGTCATGAGCTGACGTTGGGCACGCTGCGTTTCTGGCTAGCTGATCAGCCTGCTCGTTTTGCCCCACTCCTCTGTGCCCGGGAATCCATATTATATGCGTAATTATGTTGCTCCGCGACAGATTTCTGCAAGACAGAATAATTTGAGTGATTAAAAAATTCTCATACTGACGATTGGCTATGGCCCAAATAGCACTCAGACTGTCTGAAAAAATAGCTAATTCACACTGTGGGCGAAGATTGTTTTCAGCCCACAAAAGACCCTTTAATATCCCGACAAGCTCCGCAGTAAATACGGACACTTGTTGTGGGAGAGCGACATTAAAAGAGTACTTAACACTCTCGACAAAGAATCCTGCGCCACATCCGTGGTCGTTTTTAGAGCCGTCACTGTAGATCCTTGTGTGGTTCCTATATTTTTCATTAATGTACTGGTTGCAAGTTAGTTCAATGGCAATAGGGTGGTGTAAATTGACAATTTGCNAATACAAACTGTCGTCCACACATATATAAATATCATCCCANGGGGGATTAGGCGGGGATTGTATGCGGTGAAGATGTAGCTCATCTAGCCACCGAAGTTTACTCAACATATTGAATGTGATGAATTGCTGAGAGTCCGGAAAAATTTCATGCCATGATTGAATTATCATGTTACGGCAGGGGTGATTGTCTCTTGCTCTAATGTTACAGCGANATTTTAGGCAGGAATACAANTGTCTAATTTTTACGGGTTGTTCCCTGCAGGAGTGCTGNAGCGCATAGATAGGGGTACTATGCATAGCACCGCTGCATATCCTGAGCGCGGCATTCTGGATNGTTTGTATAGANCTCANTACGTAATTTGGAGAGAATAAATAAGCTTCTTGTCCGTATTCAATAACTGATCTAATCAAGGACCTGTAAAGAGCTAGCAGGCACTGTTTTGAAGCACCCCAGGATGTACCTGCTAAAGAGCGAAGAAGGTTTAGGCGCTTAGTGCATTTTTCAACCACCATTCGGGAATGGCTTCGGTAATTAAGTTTGGAGTCAAAGATTACCCCCAAGTATTTATATTCCGNTTGAACTTGCACGGGAGAGTCGCATAGCCGTAAATTTATTTCAGGGGTTTTTCTCCGCCGGGTGAAAANNACTGCCNCNGATTTCTTAATGTTNACTTTGAAACCCCNCCGTATGCACCATTCCGAAACACCGTCAAGTGAATTTTGAATTTTACTAGCGAGTTCCGAGATTTGTAAATCCGACTCCCATAAACAGACATCGTCGGCAAACAAGTTGNCACTCGATGCAATAACATCAGGAAGATCGTTTATCATGATTGTGAACAGCAACGGGCTAATTACGCTTCCTTGGGGTGTGCCATTTTCTAATTCAAACGTATCAGACAACGTGGTACCAACGCGAACTTGGAAAGTGCGTCTGCTAAGGAAAGAGTATATCCAATTAATTATGTGACCAGATAGCCCAAGCCTTTGCAATTTGAAAATCACTCCTTCCCTCCAAACCATATNGTACGCCTTCTCAAAGTCGACAAATACAGCTAATACTGATCTCTTGTTCCAAATTGACTTGTATNCCTCATCGTGAAGAGACATAATACAGTCAGTGGTGGATCTTCCTGGTCGGAAACCACTTTGATTGATGTTGAAAAAATTTCGATCTGTGAGCCACCAATTCAACCTATTTGCTACAAGTCTTTCCATAATTTTGCAAAGGTTGCTGGTAAGGGAGATTGGTCGGTACGACGACGCCGCGTTGGTTGGTTTACCCTGTTTTGGCAGAGGAATGATTATGGAGTGTCTCCAAGAGTCTGGGCACCGTTGAGATGCCCAACATTTGTTTATTGATTCGAGCAGTTTAACTAAGCAATCTGTGTCCAAATTCAATATCATCTTCGAGCATAGTCTGTCTTGGCCTGGAGATGTGTTTTTTCTAGGTTTCAGGATTTTTTGGAACTCTTCCCAAGTGAAGGGAGAATTAATATCTTCACCGTCTATCATGTTTTCGTGCAATGCACACCGAACTTCCCTTTCAACCTCGCACCTTCTGAGAATGTGTGAAGGATCAAGGTTACGGTTGCTACTGGCTGATGCAAAGTGCCGAGCGAGCTCATTTGCTTTGTCGATGTCTTCAGTCAGTATTCCATTGGAGGAGTCAAGTGATTGAATGTGACTCCATGTTTTCGAGCCAGACATTGATCGAATGGTCCTCCAGACTTCTGACAATTTCGAGTTGTTCGTGAGTCCGTCGCAAAACTTCCGCCAGAAGTCTCGTTTGGCTGAGAGTATCGTCTTCCTTGCTAAGGCCCGTTGCCTTCGGAATTCAATTATTTCCGTCTCGTGGAAAGTTCTTTTCATTTTCAAGTACGCCACCCTTTTGAGACGCGTAGCTTTTGAACATTCCTTAGTCCACCAAGGAACGCATGTCCTTTTTGATGACGGTTTAGTTAGCGGGATAGTTTCAGTGGCCGCTTTAATGATCGCGTTAGTTACTGCGTCAATAGACAATGCATCAGGCCCGTCAGAAGCGGATGAAAAATATTTGTGTGCATTGTCTTTAAATTTGGCCCAATTTGCATTTCGGAATGACCAAGACAAGACGTGGGTCTCTTGACACTTCACGTGGAAGTTGGATTCACTAGTTATTATATAATGATCGCTTCCCAATAGTTTATCCGTCACAGAGGTTGATATCTTGTGACTGACGTCTTTCGAGCATATGGTAAGATCTAACAGAGACGTGGAACCAGGGTTCGGTCTCGATAGGTTCAATCGCGTAGGCACCGTCGTATTGTTGACAACAAGTTCCATATCATCTATGATATGATATAGATGTCGTCCGTTCCGGTTTGAAGAAGAGGCGCTCCATAGCGTGTGGTGCGCGTTGAAATCGCCAACGATGATACTTTTCGCGCTACGTCCCGAGAAACAGCGTTGCATGACTGGTCGTGATACAACTCGATTCGGTGGAATGTAGACGTTCATAATAGAAATATCGCCTACTTGGATAGCTAACGCTTCTACTGGGTCAATGTCTCCAATGTTTATCTCGCTGAAATTTATCCCACACTTTATAAAGAGACAAATTCCTCCACCGTGGATATTTCGGTCTTTCCTCAATAAATTGTAATTAGTAATCTTCGGCGTGTATTTGGATACAAGATGAGTCTCTTGTAACGCAATGATATCTGGTTTCGGGTTCGTAGTTTCGATGAAATGCTTAAACTCGTTGATTTTGCGGTATATTCCCCTACAATTCCATTGTATTAAAGAGAAAAGGGCGTCCGTTGACTGGTACTCGCAGTGTTTTCTGTCATGTTGCTCTTACTGAGGTCCATGCATTCACTATTTATTTCCTCTGCGGCTGCAGAGTGCATGGTCGTTGTTCGCGATGACGTGGACTCGTTAGGAACAAATCTCTGTACTTCTTGAGGCTGTCGCATTGCAATTTGCGGGCTAGCAGGTGACGATATGGCAGTTTTATTGGTTTGACCTTCATCGACATTGTGGACTGGCGTGGGCATCGGTATACCGAAATTCTCTCCGGCGGACTGAGCGATAATTGCGTCAATTTGTGGAGCTTTTCCATCCGCCATAGACAGTAGCGTGTTCTTCATAACCTCGGCTATAAAGTTGAAAAATGTTGCCAAGGGAATCGTGATGTTTCCGTCGCTAGTGACCGCGAGAGGTGAAGGTGCGGAGCTTTTATTCATGACAGTATGGGGCGATTTCGCAGCGTTCAATATGTTCGAGGTTGAAGCACTCGCGCGATGAAAATTCTTATTAGGTTCATACACTGATCCCGGCAAAGTAGGAAATTCGGAATGCGATTGGATATCAGGAGCCTGTGCTTCTCGCAGATGCAGCTGTCTCGCCTGCCAATAATTGATTTTTTGATCAGTCATTATTGCGTTTATCTTCGCCTCTTGTTTGTACCGTGTACATCCGCCGTAACTCGCCGAATGAGCCGCTCCGCAATTAACGCAATACGGTTCATTTGAACATTTCTTGTCTACATGCCTCATCCCACATCTGGTACATCGCTGAGCACTACGACAGTGTTTGGACTTATGACCATAACGATTACAATTGAAGCAACGGGTTGGGGGTGGGTTATACGGACGTGTCCTAAATCTAAGAAATCCGATATTGACTATAGGCGGTAGTATGGTTGAACCAAAGCATAGCAACACAGATCTACTAGGCTTTGATTCTCCGTCGGATCTATACGAAAACCGGCGCACGTACACTACGCGTTGATCACTCAAGATCTGTTTCAAATCGTCGTCTGACATATCCAAGGGTACATTAGCAATAACTCCACGAACCTCCGGCGCTCTCACTTTATGGACTTCGGCGCGAACTTCCACTTTTTTGTCGTTATCTCCAAGATTATTGCAAGCCAGGAGATTAGATAGCTGTTTGGCATTGCTGCACTTAACCCACAAATCACCCGATGGCAAAACTTTGATGTCACTATAAGGCCCCCCAAGTACACGATGAAGCCCGTTGTTAATGGTAATCGGGTTATATTGACGTAAAGGTTTCGTTATTCCTTTGACCACTGCAGCCAAATTAACTTCCGCGACCACAGTATCACTAGCCATCCCTTTAGACGCAGGACCTTCTAAAACATCGCTAGCGGAACGCTTTTGTCCGCCGCTTACGCTAGGCATCTGATGCCAAATATGTCAGTTGACGAACTATTTCTATATTCACTATACTGTTATAACAACAAATATAACGACTACACCTGGTTCAGAGACGTAAATCTCTTGTCGATGTCGCAGCAGTCGTACGTTCCGTTGATTAGGATTGGACGTCCTTCCTCGACGACGTTCACCACTCGAATGCATCCTATCTTGTGAACGCAATACGTTTGTTTGTTCGCGATACGCCGGTGTCACTTGTGACAACAACCAGTCATTCACTGATTGTACGTTCCACTGACTGACATTGTTACATCACAAATAAATTGACCGCAAACGCAACAATCACAGTTTACGTTGTCGCAGTTGCAGAGGTGGTCAAAGTAGTCACCGTCGCTACTCAAGTAGAAGTAGAAGTAACGCTGGAATTTCTACTCAAGTAGAAGTAGTAGTGCGGGTTCACAAGTAAGTAAGTAAGTAGGCATTCTACACCTATTTTTGCCTATAAAACTGAAAACTGTCAAGAGGAAGTAGTCTAAAATAATAACTACTTAATAAGTAGTGCGAGTAGGCAAAATCTACTTCATGTACTTGAAAAAGTAGAAGTACTTCGTTACTGACCACCTCTGGTCACCTTTGAAAATCGATTGACTTGACTTGACTCGAGTCAAAATGTGAAATGACTCGAGATGACTCGTGACTCGAAGGTAGCGACTTGATCCCAACACTGCATCCATCTGGCCTACTACAGATCTATCATACAGAATCCGGTGCTGTTAAGGATTACTTCGTTTACTACACCGGGAAATCTTAATAATATATCTCCAACCAAAATTCACTGGGTTAGATCTGTGATCCATATCTTGATGATGTATAAACGAAATATTCAGCTTTCCGTTTGCGAATATTTAGTAACTCTCTGCAATTACGCAACAACAACGGCATATACTATATGTGGCGAGATAGCGTAGTGATATGAACCACAGTTGAAATACCAGTATCGGTGGCGGTTTCGAATCCGACAAAGATCGACTATACAGAATCCCATTCCTTTCTTTAGCATCTTCGACGGCAGAGCTGGATGCCCCGACTATAGTGACACCAAATGGCCAAAGTGCATGAGTGGAAGGCCCAAAATAACCTTTGCACAAACGCCTTGAAATCCCGATTGCTGACGGTAAATTCAAAAAATAATCTAACCGTTAACACCGCTGGTCAGCCCGTTTCCTACACAGAAAATGCCAAATATCTCGGGGTTTTACTGAACTTGGACATATCCTGGAAGAGTCAAACTCAGTACCTAGACCAGTGATTCAAAACCTGAG